>VZTM01009778.1:90997-121196 GCA_013400555.1 Jacana jacana | reverse complement strand
CAGGTCCCTCTGGATGGCATCCTGTCCCTCTGGTGTATCGACAACACTACATAGCTTGGCATCATCTGCAAATTTGTTGATGCTGGACTCAATCCTCCTTTCTGTATGTAACAGATAAAAGTTTGGATAAGTAAGTTTATTAAGTGAAGCTAAATGAAAAATGTCTATAGAAATTACATTTTGATAGAAGAAGCAATCTCTACAAAAGAAACATACACTGAAAAATTTCCATATGAAAATTTATATTCCCATTTTTAAAGTCAACTTTTCCTATAGAAAACCAAAATAAAACATTTCCGTTTGGCTTTATTTGACCCAAATTAGTGTATTGGGGAGGTGGGGTNGGTAAGAACCAAGCCAGATTGTTTTAAATCAGCTGACTTGGCATAAAACTGCATTTCCTACCAATATATTTACTTTGCCAATCATAGTTTCAGTCCCCCATTTCTTTTGGGCCAGCCTTCCTAGAAGACCACATATCCTATAAAGTAATAAACGGATTTCACTGACACATGGCTTGTCTACAAGATAATTAATTCTCAGTAAGCGAGGATATGAATTTACAGTGTACTAGCTATGCTGCACTGACTCTCCATATGGACATCCTAATTGCATTGTGGCTTACTCTATCTAAAGCACATTAAGGATATAACTACACAGACTTGTTACTGGGAAGAAAGCGAGGATAAGGGTTTACTACTCTCCTAGGGCATTAGCTGCTATGCTTGAATTGCCTTGGTGAGCTCCCCTTTCTTGCAGTAATGGGAGAGAGCACTGAGTGTCCAAGCTGGACTTATTGCAGGCTGTCTAATATGGTACAAATCCACATCCTCACTCGGTCATCCTTCCCTGGCCTCTTCACTGAAGGGCTGATCTGTGTGATGCGCCATACTCCAAATCTTCAAATAGCTTACTTGCTCTGTGCGCTTTGAATTCCCTCCTGTGTGGCAGCATATGGAAGAGAGACATCTATACAGCATCCCTTGTCAAGATGCAGTTCTGTGTGCATTCACTGCCCAGTATTTTCGTTTTATCAACATGTACCGCATGAGGGCTGTGTTTACCACCAAAGCCTTTAGTCCTTACTGTGGTTTGATCCTGGGTGTAACATTAATGCCAAAACCATTTTAAGCAAACTTCAGAAGAATTGGTGAGGTATTTCAGCCTGGATACCCTATATTGATTGACACTACTCCAGGCTATGCGGCTGCCCCCATTTTCAGCTTGTTGATGGAGGGAGGTGGTAATTACCATCAGGTTTGGTAGGAAACATATTTGTTTCCTACTGTACTTGTTTCTCTACTATACTCAGGACTTTTTCCACTGCAAGAACAGCTATGGAAGCTCAGTTTCCCAGTGCCAGGTTATATGCTGGCATTAACCTTCCTCCAAGACTTGGTGTCTGGCTATGTTAGTGGCCTGTGCTGCTGAAGCAATTTTGCTCCAGCCATTCCTCTAAGGAGGGATTTGAAGGCCGTTCCACAGGTTAATCCAGCTCATCCACACTGGTCAGTACAGCATCAGTTGGAACTCTTGCAGGAGGATTTCTTGTGAGACTTCCACAGGTACTGGTTTCTAGCCAGGACTAACCTATCCAGGCGCAAACTTCTTTGCCACTGAAGCTGTTATGACCAGAGACTTCAAAGATATTAAAAAGAGGGAAGCCTCTTCCCTCACCACATTTCAAACAAATACTGTGAGCCAAAGAATAGCAAATCCATTTTTCTTGAGGATCTGTGTCCACTTTCCTGTGTTTCTCCCCACAATACCCAGAGTCATCCCTCATCTCCTGTCCCCTATCCAAGAACCTCTTGACCTCCTGCAAGACTCGGTGCTGTGTGCCATAAGATCTCATTGCTCTCCCATACTCCATACATGTTTTCCTTTCTCCTAGCAGGACACACAAAATGTCCACAGTTACCTCCAGGTCTTCTCTCTACTTTTTTGTCCCCCTAGCATTTAAAGGGCTATTGGTGTTGGATCAAGTTTGAAGCTTGCTTTGCCTGTATGTGCATTACCCTTCACCTTGCTAGCCATTGCCTCTTGGTAACCAAATGGCATGGAAAAGAGAAGTGTTTGCTGTATCTGGCAGCCGATGATGGCTCCTTTACTCTAATGATGATTTTCACTATCTCACCATCTTTAAGGCTTTTGACAGACTAGGCTGACAGTAGGTAACATATTCAGAACTTATTGGGAAAAGATGTGGGGGTAGTGACAGACAAACAGCTGAACAGATTCACATATGGGACAATGTGATAAGCCCCATTTTCTTAGAAAATCAGACCAAAAGTTCCCAAGATTTTGTTCATTCCATGTGAGTTTGTACATGGTAGATTCTTTCAGAAGTTTGTGCTTACATCCATGATGTTTTTATTTCTAGCCAGCAATTGACATCTACTATCCATGTAAAGAAAATGGACAAATTCCACATCAAAATGTATTTACACTGAATTACCATCCTAAACATGTTAGACCCAAATAAATATGAATTTGCAAGGTGCCTTACATCTAAAATTAGATCTGTATTTTATACATGTATATATGTGCGTGTGTGTGCATATATACAAATATGTATAGGTACAATCTACTGTCAATTTATGAATAGTGTAAACCAGTATTTCCAAACTTTGGGACAGCAGCCTTGTATTGCAAGAAAAAAAAAAATCAGCAGCAAAATTCCTCAGCAACAACTAATCTCAGATTTAGACCACCTAAAGCGTGCAGTACCATACTGGGGAGATTTGATCAGACGTAGTCATTTGCTACAGCAAAGACATGCTATCAAATCTCAAATTTTCTGCTGTAAGTAGATCCTTACATGGATTTTAAATGTTACGTTGTTTTATGGGAATAAACTTCATGGTGAATATTGCACCTAGAAGTTAGGGTTTGAAGCAAGAGATTCTCAGATAAATTAAAATGCCTTTTTTTTTCCCTTGCAAACTTTGACTTTTCAGTTTTTCAGCCTGAGGAGAAAAAAGGAGTCTCTAGGAATTAATTTCTAATGCACTTGAAGAAATTTCCATTCATGATTCATTCATAGCAAAAGAAACAGTGAAAACCTTTTTCCACATCAGCTTGCAACTCCATTCATATTTATCAACCAGTTCCTAATCCATTTAATCCAGCCAGAGTGCCTGTGAAAAGGAGAGAGGTATGGTGTGAAATGTGACAGCCACCAGAGCAGCAGGAGGAATCTGTTATTTCATACCCATCCTTCCATGTCGCAATTGTTTGGCGGCTCCCCGCGCACGTTGGGGTAGGCTCCTGCATAGGAGTGGTTCCTGGGGAGCCTGTGCCTGTCTGTGGCTGCACCTCAGCCCTGCTTCCCCCGCAGCTCCACCAGGAGTTTTCTGCCCCAGCTACCGTGGTGGTGTCAGGCACGGAACAGGTGCAGAGCAGGTGCTTGGAGGTGGGAAATATTTGCTTTGGTTAGTTTTATTATTTTTTTTCCTCAATGTTGCTACTTCCCCTACCTTTTGACTTCGGGTAAGGGACTGTCTTTGTCTCCGTGTCTGTCCCATGACCCTTAGGATGACACACCTGTAGAGATCAGTTCAAAGGGTGGGCAGAGGTCAGCTGCAGGTTTTGGGTTTTGCAGATGTGTGTATTTGAAGCACTTGTGTTAATAATGTGCCTGAATCAAGAGCCTCGTCTCAAACTGGTTCGGCTCTGTGCTTTGATGGCATTGCAGGCTTCGTTCTAGCCTCTTAACCACAATCTGTATTTTCTTGGCACCAAATGTGTGAAGAAACTTGTGATTTGGTAGTTTTTTGTTGGAGAGGTGAATTTCATCCTGTAAGAGGGGAAAAGTTAAAAGTTACTAATAATGGAAACTCATATTAAATGTGGATGCTTGCAGTGGAATTTTAGATTAAGTGTTAAATACCCCAAGCCAGCGGGAAAAAAAAAAGGACATTCTCAGCCATCCAGTCAGCCAGTCATGCTAAAATCTAGAGTTGGTAAATACTGATCTAAACAGTACAGAATCGTTCCAAGGTACCAGCTATGCCATTCACGCAAGTGCACAAGTGCATACAGTGCAGGAGAAGAAGCTCTTACCATTTATTTAATTGATTTTCCTAATCTCAAATGCCACAGCAGAGCTCCCCAGGACAACAGGGTTAACCCTCCTACCCAGCCTGCTCCTCTGTCTCCTCAGTTTGATGGATCCATTTGAACTCCTGCTGCCAATCCACCACGGAGGAGAGAATGCTTGAGTCCCTGGGCAGAGAGGGAAAGCCATCACTTTGTTATGCCCCAGCCCTCTGCCTCAAAATTGTCCCATGAAAAGGAGTAGCAGAAGGAAAAGGACAAAAACTGGAGGAAAAAACGCTGAGGGAAGGGGAGAGGTTACAGGAGCAGCCTGAGCTCAGCCAGGAGGGTGAAGGGAGATGCCCCTGGTAGGAAAAGAGGCATTTCATCTCCTGCCTGGTGGCAATCTTTCCTGAAGTGCAGAGACTTAAAATGAAAACAAAGGCTCCATGTCATGTGGGTGTGCAATGTCTAGTGCTAATTTTATAGAACTATGGGTGAACTCTACACAAATTTGCCATCAGGCTTTTCTGTGGCCTCACACAGGCAGCTCTTTCCTCCTCATTTCATTGTTGAGCTACTTATATTTTACTAAATGACATAGCCAAAGTATTAATTTATCCAAACTCAGTGTCAACTGATTCCAGTGCACAAGTACATTTTATTTTACATGTAAGCAAATGATACAGAGGTGCTGGGAAATTTTCACCTGTGCTGCTCTCTACCAGTACCAAAGGCTCAAGTGCAAACCACTGCTTGCAGTGAGGAGACAGACTAATTCCAGGTTCTCTTGAATTATTTCAATTAGCCAGCCTAATACAATCCCTCACTGAACATTTCTGATCTTTAAGGTGTCGCATTTGCAAGAAAGCAATAGAGTCAAGAGGAAGTATCTTTGCTCACCAGATTAAAGAAACTAATTAGATTAAGGATTTTTTAGTACTTAAAAAACAAGAAGTGAGTGTTAGCTCCACATAGTGCGACAAAACATCAACGTGGTGACCCCATTTAATTATTTCCCTCATTCACACAGCTCCTGGATCTGCAAGACTTCTTACATTTCACAGGGACAATGGAATACTCCAAAGACAAAAGATTATATTTGAAAAGAAAATAACTAATTAGATGTCAAATCTTTATTTAAAAAATGCTCAGTGGAAAATGAGTGAGCGGTATTCCTCAGATACAGAGACAAACAGGAAGTGTATCCTATTAACTATGTACCTCCAATCCGTATATCCACATGGAATCTAGTTATTTTCCCCACGCGCTAGGCTGGGTTGCATTAAGCTGGGGGGAGGGAATGGTTTCAAAGTTCGAGTCAGGGATGTGGATTTATATGGTTTACTATACCTTTTTTAATATGTGGTAACTTTTCTGCATGAGGAGCTTTCCCAGAATGATTCCTGAAATGAAAATTGGCTAGCACAACATCAGTCATTCTGTAAGTCTGCTGCTAGTGCTTCTACTACCATAATGCTGCTGCATTTTTGTTTGTAATGCACAAATTCATGCAGTTTTCTTGATAGTTCTGAAGCAAAGGTAGAGAGAATTAGAAAACAGGAAGGTGCCAGTCAGCACCTTTCCAAGCACCCACATGCACACTGTAAGTTTGTAAGACCCAATTGCCAATCTAATATGTTTTTAAGGTATAAAATGATGGAACAGTTTTCCTCAATATTCAAGATGAGGCTGTGGCAGAAACTTATGTGCTGGTTGAATAGCACATATGTTATCAGCAGTTCTGCAGCATAGTTCCAAGGAAAATCTTTTGCATATCATTATATCAAAAGAACAAAACAGAAGCTCTCTCATTCAGAAGACATTCCTAGGAAGTCACCAAGAAAAGCTCCAAGTGGAGGAATAGCGTATAAGGTGAATAGTATCTTTTTCAGGAAAAAAAAAAAAAACAACACAACAACACACTAAACCAAAATATAACAAGTGCTTGAGACTAAGGACTTGTGAAGTGCTGGTAATACACTCCATGCAGATTCAAAAGTGCAAAATGCTACTAGATAGAAGATGATGACAGATCTTTGCTCTTGTCAGCAGAGAGACAGTGACTGTAGCAAGTCATTATCACCCAAGTTGTTACTGTGAAGTGTAAATAAAACAAAAATAGCGACGCAGAAGATTGTAAGATTGTTGATCCAGATTCTGGGTATTTGGAAACCAGCAACAGAAGATTCAACCAAGAAGCACCTTCATCATAAACTGGAAGCAGAGTTTAGAAGAGTGGTATGTTTTACCATGAAAAGAAAAATCATCCTGTATCCAGACAGCTTGTGATAAACCTGACACAGATAATCTAGCACTAAAGACAGTCTAAAGCAGCCAATTCAAAAGAAAAATACCTTCAAGTGGTTCTGAGTAGAACAGCTTTACAGATGAGAGATGACATCAAAGTAGAAACTGTGAAATAGCTGTTGTCTTCTTGATGCTGAGAATTCAATCACGGTTCACTAATTATACCTATTTCAGTCACAGTCTTTCCTGCACACCATTAACAGAAGAAAGATTTAAACCCATCAACCATAATACTTCACTCACTTGAAGTTCTACCGCCAAGATTTAGTTTATGCAGTCACCTGCTGAAAGAAATCCATCCACAAAGCACATTTTGCTGCTATTTGTTGTTCAGTCTTTAAGAGGCAATGTGGAGCTTATTTGACTCTGATATGGCAAATTTCAAACTAAAGAGGCTGATGCAGCCCTTTTTATCTATAAGCAAGGATCAGCCTCTGAAGAGGAGCTGGTACTGTCACCGTATATTGTCTCCCATGCATGGTGTACTGGCTTGTGATCATTCTGATAGACTTGAGGAGACAGTACACAGAGAAGATACATCACTGTTTCTCAGCCGCTATTCACTAGGTAACAGCAAGAAAAGCCCCTGGGTAATGCTTTGAAGAGCAACAGAGAAAAATTACCATTGCTCTGAGAGACAGTAGTGTCAGGTGAAGGACAAAGGATTGCAGTGTTTGTAGAGCCTGGTTTGGATGCTTCCTTGCTTATACACCAAAACAGCCCTCAAAGAGCTTTGACACTACCTTGAAATGCTGTTTATACAAATGACCTTTTACATGCACTTGCCAATCTACCCCATACAAATGAGTCTTCTGATTACTTGCTATTCATTTATCCATCCTGTCCTGGTTTGAGGTAAAACAGAACCGATGTTCTATTTTACAGTTTTACTTTTTTAGCTGGGCCTCTTCTAACTAACTAAACTCTGAAATTAACAGCATATTGTTCAGAAACTGTTCTCTCTCACAGTGATAAGACCTGATTATACCAACAGATGGTCTGCAGAGAGGCCCTTTCTTATACTTATTGCTAGAACAACCAAGGTCAGGTAATTCCATTATTTTTCCCATTGGAGGGTCAGCAGCAGAAAACTGTTCAGGGTTCACACCTGTAGAGGGGAGCAGACAGGTCAGGTGAACCAAAATTGACCAACTGGGGTATTCCATCCCATCCTCATCATGCTCAGTATAAAAGCTGAGGGATCAAAGGGTCAACTCTCCCTTCAATGGCTGACGTCTGAGGAGGACCATGTCTGTCTGTCTGCCTCNAACAAACACCTGTATATTATATCATTGAGGAAAAAATAAAGATGCTCAGATTCAAAGATGTAAAGGGATTTACTATCAAAACAAGAGCAGTCAGTAAGTACCACAACAGAGAGACATAATACAACTTTATAGTTGCAATTTAACTCAAGCTTATTTTCAGATGCCTAGGATTCACTGAGACTGAGCAGGTGTTAAATGTGTGCTTGCTGTTCTTGAGGATAGTTGGATATGCACAGATAATGTTAATTGGACAGGTTTTGTCTATTTGTCAGCTGGTCAGCTAGCTTGCAAAACAATATAGATAGCCTATAGATAGCTACTGAAAGCACAGGAAAAGCAAGCATATACCAATTTCAAGAAGAGGCTGTATCAATAATGACTTGTCTCCATAGAAATGTTACAACCAGTTGTCCAAACCAAAATTTTGAACGTTTCAGACATCAATGATAAGAAAGGTATGATCTCAGGAGAGGTACACATCTTCTGAGAAGACAGGAATTAATCTTGAAACTTGGCTGCTCAAAGCAGGGAATTAGAGATCAGAGAAGTACTGTCATGCCCACATAGATCCAGTTACCCAACAGCTGGCAATATGGGAAAACTATGAAACTCCCCCCACCAAACACGGCAACTTTAGGTACAGAGAAGAAAACAAAACGTGGACCCTGATGAAACCATCCTTAGGTTATCTGTCTGCATTTCTGTGAAATGAATGGTTAATATGACATTTGCAGAATGTGTCCCGTGATTAGCCCTCCCTGGCAGTACAGAAAGCTGCAGAATGGATGCACTTTTCATTATCTCCTGGGAGATAACACAAAAGGTCTGAGAGAAACAGCAGAAGATCCAGTGCAAGAACTAATTGTAGGGATATAAAGGTGGGCACAGCTTCCAACAGGAGAAAATATTTGGGTAGGGCACCAGTGGTCAAGCCTTGTTGAATTCTTTTTAAGGAATGGTGGAAGAAAGATTGCAGAGATAAGCTGTGTGACACATATTCTCTGCTTCTCATGAGATCTTTACTCCACGCATACTCCATGTTTCAACTGGTGAGGACAAATAAGACATAATCATTTCTGAAGACAAATTGCTTTGTACTCCCACTTCCACAGACAGCTTTATCCTGTCTGATATATGAGCGGGTTGGACCATGAGCGTAAACAGGTTCCACTTCCTTCAGTAAAACAGAATGCAACATTGAAATATGTACGCAAAAAAATAACCTGTGTATGAAGTCTGCGCAACTTTTCCATGCTTTTACTAATTCTAGCAACAGGAGAAAGCTTGGAGCATTAAATCACCTGCAAAGAGAGTATAGTTATTAACAAATCCTCTGAGCTTGAAAAAGTGCAGGAGAAATAGATTTCTTTCTGCAATGTGCTACCTGCCCATCCCTGAAAGTGCAACAAGCAACACCAGTGAATGTTGTAACCAACATCTCAGTGCCACTTGGAGTTAAATGGCTTCCATCCAGCTTCCCAATGGACTCTCTTTTTCAAAAGGCACTGTGTGCATACTCTCAAGCAGGGATTGGAAATAATCTCTTCTCCGTTAACCCCCTTGTGTTGCAACCCCCAGTGCTGCAGCATTGGCCAGACAACTGATGCCAAAGAGAGTCTGAATCATACAAAGCTGTCCTCTAGTCCAGGGAATGGAAGTCCACCCTATCCATGCCACACCAAAGCATGTGCAAATAGTGAGAATGACCCCAAGTGCTGGGACTGTGTGCGTAGTAAAGCTATACCAAAGAAGATTGAAGAACTCTACAACATTGTTTAAATGAAGATTTAAATGACACTAGTGTTTTCCGGAGCATACATCTACTGTCTTTTGTGTCCCTCACAGTACAGCTAGAACTCTTAATTGAGGGTAAAGCTTCTCTTTCTTCATTTTTTTCACATTCTTATTAAAAATGTTCCCAAATAATAAATAGGTGACATCTCACCATGCAAAATTAGTTATAAATATATTTATAATTGCTGGACAGTAATTAAGAACAAATTTGCAACTACTAAGCTACCAGTCACAGAAGACTTTCATATTTAAATAAGAGTAAATGGATAGAGATGCTTTCAAAAGTATTATTAGAAATTGCCACCCTACATGGCAACAGCAACATGGCAACAACAGGACTCCCAGTTGTTCATAGACTTACCTGGTAGAGATTTCTTAAAGGCAACTGCATATACAGGGTAATTAAAGACAATGATATTCCTATTTCAGGAATAAAAAGTAATGTTGCTTTTTTGAAGATATGCAAGACTAAGGGGAGAGGGGTACAATGCTTAAGCAGTAGTCTCACAAAAACTTAGATCAAAAGCAGTTTAATTTCATAAAAAACCTGAGTGCTTTCAAAATATGCATTTAATTTGTGTGAAAACAACATAAAGATACTTTGAGTTTAAAATCTGTCTATATTTTCAAGAGGCTCACACCCCTCTTTCCACTTTTGGGTGACCAGAGACTTGGGCAGTGCCCAGAGCCAGGTGGCTGGGTCACACTCTGAAAGTTTGGTGTGGGCTCTTCTAGGTCAAGAAAGGTTTGGCTGTGGTTTCATCCATTGCTTATTCAAAGGGCATCAGTACCTGCATTAACATTGCCCCTCACTCGGTGTTCCTCAATGTCCATATCACAGACTGCTAAGAATATTCCAGGTGATTTCTCCTGGAAGAAACAATGAAAACCTTTGCTGACATGGAGCAGGACAGTGAAAAACTGCTTTCACATTCTAAAGTGGAATCCAAATTCTGATTTTTAAATTTTCCAAAGATTTGTGATTTACTTCTAGTCACTGTAAAGTTTCCTAGATTTGAACTGCCAACCCAGTGATGAAGATTTTGTGCTCCTTTTAGTACATTCCAGACTTATCTGAAGTAGCAAATATGATCACTTATAAAAATTAAGGTGTAAATAAAATATTTCTGCTATATAATGACTCAGATCCAGAGTAATACAGAGGTCTGACCAGGGCAATTTAGTGGCAATACTGCCAATTCCAATGGTAAAAATGTCTGTGGAATGAGTGTAGGACAGGGACATTGTCCGTTTATTTCTAATCTGTACTAACACTGCTATGAGTGAAGTTTAAAACCACTGGAAATTTGGCTCAAATGTACTAATGGAAACACTGACAAAACCAAAGTTTTGTCACTGGGGATAGTCTGCAAGGTATTCTGAAGGTAGTTTAATCCTAGTAGAACTATTCAAACATAGAAACTAAGATTTTAAAGTCATATTTAGTCTAATTCAAGACTTTTTATGTTTCTGCTAGACAATCCTTTGAATTACTGTAAAGAATATCTACTTGAAATTTACTCAAATTTTGCTGTGCCTGAAACCAATGGAATTTGAACTTTCTGGGGTTTCTTTCTGTTAGACATTACAGTATAATATATCATCAATGAAAAATGTGTTGCAAATTAAAACAGCTATTGAATACTGCTTTCCTCTAATTACTTTCTCCAGCAGGTGGTGAGATTATTGTCTTCTGTAACATTATGTACCATAAACTACAGATAGCAAAGTTGTAAGCTAATATGACAAGAACATTAATGCTCTCTCCTGATGTTCTGATTTTTTTTTCTTTTAATAATTGTGAGAGTAAGGGACAATGAGTAAGGAACACAAAGTTTTAAGTTGAATTTAATAGCTACATAGCTGAGATACTTTGTTTCATGCATCTTACATGTGCACCTCATTATCCTACATATTAGATTATTAACAGCGTATATTCTTTTTACCACAGGGTCAAGAAGAGACTACCCTTTAGAAACCTCAAAGTCAGTAGAATGACCTTCATGCCAACAGTTACATATAGATCCAAACTCCAAGATCTTCTGAACATGTCAAACTTGAAATCCTTGGCACTTGTTGTGTTTTGAAAATGAGATATGAGCTTTTTGTTAAAATTACAATTATTCATAACAACAGACCAGGTTTTAGACTGACTTGAGTCTTAGCACTTCAGCACTAGATTTTGTGTAAGAAACCATCAAGTAACAGCAACAATAAAAAGAGATAAAAGGATGCAGTAGGCAGATGTAAATGTCTGTAAAACCAGACATAAAGTTCACAAAAGGCATATTGCAACTCTGGTCCACCAAAATCAGTTTACCCAGTTCCTATTTTGAATGATGCAGCTTGGTACTGAATCACAGTGAAAGAACGGCAGTGACGGGGTGTCCAAAGTCATCAAAGCTCTTCAAAAATTTTGAAGAAAACTCAGCAACTTAAACATGCAGGTAAGCAAATTCTTAGCCTGATTGTTTATGAAGGGCACAGCTTTGCAATTCTCCATAAGATACCGATGAAAATAAAGTTGCAATAATTGCATCAAAATTAATCATTAGTTACAATTGCAAACTTCATTCAAAGGCGGTCATAAAGGATGTAAAGTCAGACATTAAAAAGCTAGGAGATGCCAGAATTCAGGATGTCTGTGCGACCTCAGTTTAGCCCCCCTAATGAATACAGCATATAATGCAATCTGCAATTATGTGATAATACATTCTTTTCTGTAGGATCATTGCCTCATTCAGTTCACAGTACAGATCAAGTACATGGGAAAACCAAAAGAAATAGCATTTGAGAGCATTGAGAACTTGGACCTGCCTCAGTTGAACTCAATGACAAACCTTTTCAAGGTTTCACCCCAGAAATGTTCTTAAACAGGGCTGATAATTTTGTTGGGGAAGCATGGCTAGCCATCATTTTTAAAAAACCCAAAGACACCAAAGGGGAACAACCTCCACACCCACACAATTATCTATTATCCTCCCTCCTGCTGCTGCTTTCCTGTCCCCTCTGCTGGAGTTCTTTGCCTCCTCAATTAAATCAAACCACACAGCAAGCTGATTTGACATTGGGCCCAATGGAGGAGACAGAACCTCTGGAGGATACACAGGGGCATGTGGCCAGAGGCCAGGGATGGGTGAAGACCTGCAAGAGGAGCTCTTCTGCCAAGCACAGATCTCCTGCTGTATTCACAGG
Organism: Jacana jacana; assembly: GCA_013400555.1. Taxonomy (NCBI): domain Eukaryota; kingdom Metazoa; phylum Chordata; class Aves; order Charadriiformes; family Jacanidae; genus Jacana; species Jacana jacana. The sequence goes on along the minus strand of VZTM01009778.1, from coordinate 108,591 downwards.
CACCATACATCTTCCCTCCCCATCAGCCACCCATTTTCTGACCTCTTCCTCCCTGACAGTGTTTTCACACTCTCAGTTATGCCAAACATAAATCGTCTGTTTGTGTAGCTGCAGTCTATTGTTGTGGCCTCATCTCACTGCAGTAGGAATGAGCAGCCAGGGCCTGGAGCTAGGCTGCAACCTCTTGAAATAATAATGCAAATAGTCATCTTTGTAAAAACAATAATCAGTAGACTAATTACTATTTCACACTGCCACTTTCAACTACCACAGATTTCCAAAATGCAAGTTCAGAACTGCAAATATTATTGCCATATTGCACTTTGAGAAGAGTACACCAGGAAGGCGGAGCTCCATATGGTGCAGTGGCCTGCACTGGTGCAGGTAGCCCAGGAGATGTGGCTGCTAAAAATAAATCCATCTTGTAAAGGGTGAATCTTGTCTGAAAAAAAACACCATGGCATTTCTGAAAGGAGATAATGCTGTGAGCAGATAGAGGTGAAGTTATGAACATAATCTGCTTGGATTATGAAGATTAAATGGCATTTGACATACTTCTGCAATATTACACTGTCATATAAGGTCAGGAAGTGCAGGACAGAAAGCTCTGTCCTTGCCTGCTTACAAAACTGTCCAGAGGCAGATTTTCCTGATTAAGAGTTATTAGTTAATAACCCAGAGAAAGGCAGGGAGTGGAATGGCACACATATTTTGGTAAAGTTTACAAGTGCCTCTTTACAAGGGTGGATGGGAGACAGTGACTCATAAACAGACCAGCTGGGATGCTACAACAGCAAGATGTGCTGTCATTGTAGGGGATGCCTGGGAACGAGTGACCTCTTTGTGAGGGGCTTCCCTCATGGGAGTATGCTCAGGTGAGCAAATCCCACACTGAATGCTGGATGTGCCATCTCCCATGGTGATAGTGGTGTTGGGTAGAGGAATGGGTATAACATCCCTCCAGACACACATCCTCATCAAAGGGGACAGCAAATCTCCATGAGGCTGACTGCAAAACAACTCAGCGGCTAAAATACCCTTAGTCTTTACATCTCGCTCTTTTTATTCCAACCACCCAAACCCACCTTTTCTCTCAAGACATAGAGAAAGCTGCCAGCACATGGTTGAGGTCAGTGGATTTCTTTGCATTCAGGGGAAGGGCAAATTATTCCAGAGAAAGGGATTAGATCCTGAAAAGCCCAAACAACAAACTCATAGGTTTCATTACCTCCTTGCAATTGAGATACTAAATGGTAATATAAGGGTGGTCTGAAAGGCAGACACTGCATCTACTATATGATTGTAAAAAGATTTCCAATGACTAGAGAGAAGAAAGCACCCTAAAATAACCAGCAGGATAACAGTGAATCAAGGAAAATTAAAGGAAAGTATGGGGGGTATGAGAAATATGCTGGCAATTAAAACACTCCCAGAAAGCATGCCCTATTTCCTGAGAGAAACTGCATGGCACACCTTACACTCACCCCAGGCTGCTGCTCTATCTAAGTCTCTGTCTCATCTGCCAGACCCAGGCCAGTGTTACAAAGGGGGACGGGTCTCCTGTAGGCTGCTGGAGTACAGGAAAAGCTGGGCCAAAAAATTTTAAAGTAGAAGCTTTAAGTTGGATTTACCATTAATCCTCAGACCAGCACAGGCAGCGAGAGGCAACAAACACACAGATCTCTGAGGCTGCACCCAGCAGGTTTTCGGAGGGTCTACATATCCCTGCTCTTCCCCCAGATTGCACTGGAAGCTGGTAAGATGCCCAGCTCTTGTGAAGAATCAGGCGGCATCTTAAAAGTGTAACAAACCCGATTTTATGTACCCCTTTATAGAAATTTGGCCTATGTTTCTCCACAAGTTTTTAATTTCCTAGTACATCTTTAACAACAAAATATGTTTAGCTGCATGAAGAAAAAAAATTCTTAGCAGTAGATGGGGATTTTTCTAGGATCGTTTCAATGACAACAATATTTAGTCCTAAACAGTATGAGGGCATGATTCAGTGATCCAAATAAACTTTTTGGTTGAGACCAGCTGTTACAAATACTTTCTTTGCTCTTTTTAGGAATAAAAAGAATCTATGTGTGTATCACACTCGGTCTGAGACTTGGGCTGCTTCTTCTCGCTTTTCATCATGTTCATGCTTATTCTCATTGTTATTGTATTACTTTCATCTTCAATAAACAGATTTTTTTTTAAAAAAGCCCAGCGCCTCTGGTATCTGCAATTCAAGATTCCTTGTGACTTGGCGTAGCTCAAAGAACTGCAGTCTAAGTTGCTGACCTACCTCAGATCTGCTTGCTTTCTGGTTGCTGCTCGCATTTTTCAGTAGTAGGAAAGTGACAGTAATATATATAACCTGAGTTAGCATGTAGCTTTTTCATTCTGCTCTGATAGTTGAGCTACCAAACACAGTGAATGACAGGAAGCAAACAAAGCTAACAAAGAAAAGAAAAAAACAACAACAAAAAAGAAGGCACGACATAAAGTAATAAGAAATGAAAAAATATGAAATTCAGGCAAGAATAATAAAAGCGAATCCTAAAATAAATGGCAGGATTTGATTTTGCAGTGCTGGCTTACAGCCAGGTAACTGTCTGAAAAGTAAAACAAGTGAAGCAGATACACCTAAGGTAAAAATAATGTGTGTATTCTTTTGAGAGAAAGATGAACTAGAAGAAAATAAAAAGACACATCAAGAATGATAGAATTGTGTGACTTTAACCCCTTCAGTCCCACATTGTGTACAAGAACTGCTTCTATTTCTCTCTGTTGCTTTTGAAAGAGGCAAATTAGTAATAGCGTGAACACCAAAGTATGTTGTGAACAGAGGGAGGAGCTGGAAACATTTGAAGTGGGATCCTACCTTCTTTTGCGCCCCTCTGTGATCTATACCAAGGCATATCCTCCCAGCTCTGCTCCAGCTATAGTTTCTCTGGTCCTCTCAATCTGTTCAACAGGCCTTGTGAAACCATTTCAGGAGGACAGATTAAAAAAATAATATTTTTTTAAAAATGTTCTTCCACAAGCCAGGTACTTTTCATGTTCCAGGAAGCCCCATAAAGCAAAATGTCTGCTGAACTGGATCCAGTCACCACTCTCAGATACATGGGTGAAAACAGAATCTGGCCTGTAACAGGAGGAACCATTTCACACGAAAAGATGCTTTTTCACCCACAAACTTTCAGGAGTAACTTGGCTGGATTTTTGCCACATATTTTCTTGGCCAATTTTAATCTTAATTCCTTCTATCCCACAGGGATTTTATTTTGTTTTACCACTTGACTAGGAGCTATATTTCCATGACTATGCTTCTTGAAATGCTTTAAAAAGCACTCAAAACTAAATGGTCCTCTTGATTTTTTTTTAGCAAAAGCCAATCCTAGCATGATAGCCAAATCTAAAGCAACTTTTCTATAGCTGGGAGAACTCCACTCCTCTAATCCCTGGAAGGTGTGAATTTTACTGCCGTTACTATGAGCTGTCAACTGATAGGAGTAAACTGACTAGAAGGAAGGAGGCAAAGATGAATAAGGTATTTTTCAGTCATAAAGTCATCCTTTACATACATGTCAATGGAGATGGGAATCCCCAGTCACGGTGCAAATGGAAGCTCCCACAAATATCCTTCTCACAGCAGGTTTTAGCTCCCATTTTCTGGATGATGACTGGCCACAGTTTTGATGCACAACAGACACAAATCCCAAATGAAGTCCTTCCCTGAAGGAGACAGTACAAATACCCTTCTGCAGTCAACTCTGCCTGCCTTTACTCTTCATAGCAATAACAGAGACCAAAATAACTCTTACAGTCTTGTTAAGCTTATATGAAATAAAAGCTACTTATATGTCTCTGAAACCAGTTCATGATGAAAACAGGTAAACATTGGCTTTTTTATGGCTACTGCTGTACATGTTTTTCCCCTTATCTTAATGCAGATTCTCAGCATATCAGTGCATAAATAAAGGCAACCTATCCATTTCACTTCCAGATTTCCAAGAAAAGTTGCAAGCCAATTAGCTTTGTATCATAAGCTTTATTGGCAGCAGAAAGCCAGAATCACAGGAACATTTGGTTCCCAGGAATTTGGATCCCATAAGAGAGGGCCAGTGCCAACACTAACCAGAGTGTCTGCCAGTTGTTGTTCTTCACAGCTACAGCTGGCTGCCATTTCCAGCAATGATGTAGATTAAAGATCAATACCTGATCAGATTCACTTTGTGAGGGGTATGGCATCAGAAGGACATAAGGCTGTTTATAAGAAAAAGAGGTGACCACCATTCTGCCACCCTCTAAGGACAGACATGAGAGAGAGAGGAGAGAAGTCCAAAACCTGGAGGCAAAGCTGAATTTGAAAGCAGGCTTACAGGGTCCCCCTAGTAGATGATGTGATATCTGTAATGTACAAATCATGAAAGTATATTAATCCTTTAGAAACTAGATCTTGTAGCTCTCAGTAATGCATCCTGCCCCAATTTGCCTCCTCCTACTTCAGTCTCAGGGTCCTTTCTCCCTCCCTCTAGTCTTATTTTCTCACAATAAAAGAGTGATATTTCAGAGACTGTCATAGTCACTGAAACATGTCAGAACATTATTGTTGTAATAACTCCATCTCAATATTCCTTCTGTGTGGTCTCCCAGGATATAGAAAATACTGCCTAGGAATCCTTATCTATGTCTCTAAAGCAGAAGGGCAAGGTTACAGCTTAGATACATGAAGTGCCCTTCTCCTTTGCCTTCAGTGTCCCCAGAAATCACCTCAACAGAGGAGCAGAAGCAAACATTAAAGAAATACAAATGGCCTTGGTCTTGTTTAACTTTTTGGGTCACCATTTGTAACACCATTATATTCAAGAGAGCATGCTTTGGTCCATGAGGCCCCTCTGCAGTCTCACACGGCCTAATTGATGTATCTCATCTGTGAAAAGAGGGTAGGAACACTTCTCCACCTCACTGGGATGTTGCAAGGGAAAGTTAGTCAATGTATGTAGCATACTCTAGACACAAAAACTTTGCAAGCCACAAAGATTATTAGTGTATGTGGACATTGTTGTTCCATTACACAGCACCTATCCAAAGGGAAGCATTTTTGTTTGTTTCATAATTCACTTATTGCTAGACACAGCTAAGACAATCCAGCCAAGTGATATTTGAGTTGTGCAGTTTAGTGCAGATTTTAGGAGGCCTTTCTTATCACTGTTGCAAGCTGGGTTACTTCAGTGATTTCCAGGGAACCCATCTGCCTCCATAGCGTGGCTCCCTAAATCTTTCCTTGAGCAGCCAGGCCACCGGCATGGAGCAGCAAGCGGAAGAACAGTGCCATTTCCCAAACACAGTAATTGATTTAGCAGCAGTTTAAAACAATGTTGAGCATTGTCAAGGATGTTCCTTTGTGGCACTAAATCAAGTTCCTCAAGATGGATTACATACTAACCACATACTATCTAAAAATCTCAAGGGCTGTTTATTGTTCAACAATTTATGATAGCCTTGTTAGAGTACTGCATATCAGGCATCTCTGGAGTATGAGAAGAAACAGAGACAAATAGCATACAAGCTATATTGAACAATTCATTACATTATATTGTCGAAACCTAAGCACAGCATGCAGATAACCCTTTTATGCACGCTGCCTTATTGAACAATAATCACTCTGTAATGTTTCAGATATTTAAATCATATTTATAATCACACATTTTAATGCAACATCCCTCATAAAGTTCTCAAGGCATTTTACAGGATGCATAAAACATGGAAAAATACAAAATTTTAAAATGCAGATTCACCTACCACAGGCCCTGGAGGCAGGCTAATGAGGTAGATATACAAAACTCTAAGCTGACAGTTTAACTGTTTAAGTAGTGTATATAATAATTCAAACACATTTTAAGATATCCTTAGTTATAAACCTGTTCTTTAACTAAATATTTGGGCTAGGTTATATAAGTGCTTATTTTCAGTTTACAATTATGGTGAGAAACAGCAACATTTTTTTGCTGCCTTATTTAGAATCTTCTCCTTAAAAGCTTTCATGGATACCAAGCTGAAAGATAAATTACTGGGGGAGGTTTCCAGTGCCTTTCTGAGCACTGTTGTGTATAGCAATGCTTCTCCAAAGAGGACAAAAACCCCTGCCTTGCTCCATGAGCCACAGGACTGTGAGTCATGTCCTCATCGTCACGGCTCTGCTAGTGATGTCCTGCATTGGCAGAGCGTGCCATTCTGTGCCTCCATTTCCCAGAGTATTTAGACAGATTTAATAACAATTCTGTTTCAAGCATTTGATACACGTGAGTGTTTGTGTGCCATACATGTGAACATCCCATATTCATGGTCATTGATGCTAATCAGCCACGGATCCCATTCATCTTTGTCTAAAACAGCACTTAAGGATGCCTTCCTGAATTGGTGACCATCACAACTGGAAGTACACTGGGCATGTGAAATGTGCAGTCACATGATGACCTTTTAGTGCTCAACATCATATAGGCAGTCCATCCTGAGGTGGACTTGGTTTCCACAATGGTATCTTAATTCTGATTATACAAGCGCTGTTCTTCCTACCAGCACAGCTAGTAGCTAGAGTAGTAATAAATTAATTCCTTCTCTTTTATTCACCTTCTTTTCAGTAGACCACAACTTTCAAAAATCAGTATTAGGTTAACAGACTGTTATGAAAGTTTTTCTGAGCAATAACTATGCCTCTGTCTGCAGAAAATTCTGGAGGTACTGGCAACTTTGTAGGTTGTTGGTTTTTTTTTATTTTAACATATTTCACTATGACCAGAAACATTTTTTAATATGTTGTAATGTGTAAAAAGTGTGGGAGGGTTGGAATATTTTTCTTGATGGCACTGTGTGCATGTGTCTATAATCTTGTGGCATATTTGTGGCTTGCATTCAAACTATAGATCAATTCTCATTTCTCTACTTTCAGACATTTACCCCTTCCTTTAAGTTAGCACTTAAAAATAAGAATCAAATGGCAGGGAACTTTAAATAAAAATACAGGGTATTTTGATGTTTAAGGATCTCAAAAGTAGTACCTCACAGTTTGATGGAAGATAATTAAGCAAATAGAAAAACAGAAGCCAAAATTCTTACAGAAGAAACAGAGCAGGGGGCAACCTTGTTATGGAAAAAGAACTGGTTGATCAACCAAGTCTAGGGATAGGAGTGAATTTGGAGTATTTGTGATTCTTTGTGATTCTTTTTAAAGATTATTGTTCTATTTTTGCAAACCACTTATATCCTGAGAGATGACTAAGGAAGCCCAGTGAGAGGTGGGACAACTGGTTTTGGCTGACGCTCCAAAGGACAGCATCTTTCCCTGGCTGCTTTCACAGCTGGACCGTCAGTAGGAAGGTAGCAGCCAAGAGCAGCGGGTGAGGAAACCTGGTCAAAGCTTTTTCTTAGTTTACTACATGCCCCTGAGTCAGGCATGAAATACAGTGGTACACACTGTCATGCCACACCGGCACAATTTTATCTTGACCTTCAGCATGTACCTTGTTTCTTTTGGAAACAGCTGTGTCTAGGGTAACAGGAGAAACTCAGCAGGAGTCACCGCCATTCATGGAGGCCAGGTACACACTGTCAGCTGCTTGCACTGGTTTCCTGCAAACCCTGTCAAGATGGTTGGCTTGGAAGACACCATCTTTCATGGGTATAACCAAGCCAGTCTGCTTTTCAGGGGTGCCCTACCTCCCTGAGTGAACCCAGCCTTGGCCCATGGGTCTTCATGGATTCCGAGAACACCAGGAGCCGGCCTCTCTAGTCAGGGTTGTAACTCATACTTATGCCTCAACTTTTTCAAAAGGTAGAGTTATAACTTACCCTTGCTCCTTCACTTCAAATGCTGCTTCAGAGAAGCATTTTATCATCCTTGCAAACCGTCTGTATTCAAACAGATAGGGAAGAGCAGGAGAAAAGAAACTAAGTGAGCAGTGGCTTTTCTGGAGTCCGTTGCTGGCACCCAATAAAGAAAGCTCATGCCCAATGTTTGCACCATCTCAGGATAACCTGAACTTGCCTGTGCCTAAGAGTCCCCTTACAAAGTTCATAAATTATGTTGTGTTACAGACAGCAAAAAGGGCTGGAAAGACTGTTTCTGTGTAAGCATAAAGGTACAGTTGGAACCAAAACACAGGGCATCAGTCATCAGCAGGGACAAATGCGGAGACAGTCTCAGATGACTTTCCACATCGTTGTGCCGACACTTCCTCACTTCTGTCTGAGTCAAAAAAATATTGCTATTTTGGATGCAATCCTATATTGAGCCTTCTCTCATACTTTTCTACATGTTTTTGTTGTCTCTTTTCCTGTCTAGTCATAATTTTCACCAAAAACAACATGTGAGGATGAGTTTTAGTTAGTGGCTTGAGCACATGGTAGGTTATAGAACTGCAGTCGGAGACTGTCAGCCTTACCTAATGGAATAACAGATAGAAAGCAAGAATAATAGCTCCCTTGTCTGCTAGTCTATTAATAGAGGAACCATCAATATTGCAAAATGACTGGTAATAAGAATATTTTAAGGATGGGGGTGAGCCTTGGAAATAAATGAACTTTCATTGCTAGTAGGATTGTTACAGCATAAATTAAATGCTTTGAGAAATAGTTTGTTTGGTTACTGGGCAGCAATATAGTATCAAATGCTAGTTATTGTTGTTATTTTTTATTATTCTGCTTTTTTAATGTTTAGTCATTCTTTTTCCCCTTTAGCATCCATGTCCAAAAAATACATAGAACTTCTGACCTCAGAATATATTTATACAACATCACAAAGCTTTTCCATGGCAACAGGCCTTGTCAAGCTGTCACAAACACCATAATGACAGATTTCCAAGCAGTTCCCAAATAAGTATGAACCTAGCATGTAAATTGAGAAAAAATGTTTTTCTTAAGTGACGTGTAGTTCTAAGCACCAGGGCCCTGAGATAGGGTGCAGGTAAAAGAGCTAAGAGCCAATATTCCACCATGAAAAAACTAGTAGGAAATTCAATATTCAGTTAAGACAAAAGTCCCTATGTTTCCAAAAGAAAGGAGAATAATGGCTCGTTCTTGAGACCTTTTGTCACAAAACTAAACCGACCTCAGTCAAAAGTACTTCTCAAAAGATTAAAGACCAGTTCTCAAGAGTTGAAGGACTGGACCTTGCTGAGTGGAAAAAAAAAAAATTAGAATGATAGCTGGCACTGGCTCTGTGGTACATCAATTTTCAGAAGTCCCCAAAGAAGTCAAGGAATTCAGGTTTGGGCACTCTGATCTAAAAAATTATCTGAAAGTCACATTCTGCCTTTGAGATTTTTTCTGCTTCTTGCTGAATTCCACTGAAGTCAGCAGTCCTAGTAGGATAAGGACCTTGGGAAAAATTTTATTTAGAAATGGGATGCAGCTATGAGTTATGAGAAGTGAGTTTAAGCTGTCCCTCCCTGTGATGTTTTATGAGTGCTTAGATTTAAACGGGATGTCTCTTAAGGAGGCGTACTCTCATCCACCTATCTTGCACCAAAGTACCTGAGCATCCCAAGTGAAGCCAGAGAATATTCTATGTATTATTTCAACTTGATGATCATAACAGTGGAACTTTGACACTATCTCTTTTGTACTACTGTACATTTTTTTATTCCATCTACCTTCTTAGAACACCCTCCAATAGCCTTACCTTGCTCTTTTCCTCCCCTTACTCACTCTCAGCTTTATGCCTTCCCTCATGCAGCTTCCTAACACATTAAGCAGTCTCCATGACCTCATCTGTCAAATGTCCTTTCATTCACTTCCAAAAATCTTTTTAAAACCCACCTCTTCCAGTAAGCAAGCTTTCTCCTTTTATCATTTATAATTCTGTCTGTCTTTTTTTCTTCTTGTCTCTCTTTATTTTGTGCCTTGTAACAGACAGAGCTGGTAGTATCATCAGTAGCTAAAATTGCCTGACATTTCCCATTACAAGATTTTGTTTTTAGTTGCTTATAATTTTGCAGCTTTAAATTACTTGGACTGAATTTTTCCATGCCAGGTGTCTCAAGCAAAATTTTTCTGGAAAGTTTCAGCTAGAATGGTTTAGACAGTTCTGAGAAAGCAATTAAGGGAAAATGCCATGGTTTAGCCATTTGAAAGAATTCTTACAGGCACTTTGTTCAAAAGCAGAGGCAGCTCCATGTTTTGGTGTAGAGATTTCAAGGATTCAGTGAATTCCTTGCTTTTGCCTGGGGTCTGCTTCAGTCTGCACACCCAAAAAAACGTTATCCTGTGGCTGTCCCCCAAAACTCACTTAAAATCGTGCTTAATGGAGCTAGTCTTTGACAGCTAAATTCTCTAACGTAGGAGAGGCTAGAATGGAAAAAATTAGGAAATTCCAGAATTAAGGTTGCTCTGGTAGCCTTAATTAGTCCCCCACCTTGTGTGTAAGCATAGTATATTTAATTACATGATCACATACACTTTTTTTTTCCTCATTGGACCCAGCCTCATGCAGGGCACAGGATGGACCCATGCAGCCCACAGTGATGAAGGGCTCATTTGTTTGCTGAATATGAAAGGCAAACACTCAAGAGGAGCAGGCATGGGGATCAAGAAAGAGGAAAAATTGCTTGCACTTTGCATAGTTGAGCACTTCCCAGAGATTTGGATGCTGCCTCTGTCCCTGCAAAAAGAGGGAAGACTTTAAGAGGTATTTAGCTGGGTAGGTCCATGGAAAATATTCACTACCTACTGTTCAGTGAATCAACTAGGGATTTTAGAAAAATTGGAATCTCGTCATAGGTATAAGGGCGATATGAAAACCTACATTTGAAAAAGGTCTGAATTGAAACTGCAGAAACTTAGCAGCTAGGTTGTGCATGTTGTGCTCTATAGTTTTTAGCCTTCTTTTCAACTACAAAAACTGTGTGTTTATACTCAAGCCTCCATAGCAAGTTAGATTGGGATCCCCATCTCTAATCCCTATCAAGGTAAATCAGGTAAGAAGTTGCACTTCTGAAAGCAGAAAAATAATTATTTTCAGTGTGGAACTTGTTTAAGACAAACTGCCACAGCTGGTATTCCAAAAGCACATCATCACAAACAGCAGATAACTTCAGCATTTTCACACAGAATTAAAGCTGGGGCTGGGGGGGATGGGACATCAGGATGTCACAAACACTGAAATGAAAGTCTCGTTCTCATCTCTGCAAATCCAGCTCTAGCAATGGAAGGGGTTGCCAAGGTGGGGTGCCAATGCTACTGCATAGTAGGATGGAACTGGGATACATAGTGGGATGGAATCTTTTTGTGTAAATGGGAAACTGTGCCCAGGACACAAAAATGTTCATTTCAATAAAATATTTGAGAAAACAAATAATGCTTGGCACTGTGGCAGAGTTTTATCAAACTAGAAAGTTTTTCAGAGTTTTCCATGAAGCCCTGGACGTGCTGCATAGACAGTAAAGAAAACAACAGCTAGTAATGTTTGGTCAGAGCAAGAGCTATATTTCAGTAGATACCAATTAGTTGCCAAAAACTACTGTGTATACATGACAGAGGTTAAAATAGCTTGGAAGGTTTTATTTCTGAAGCTGTTCTCTTTATAACATAATTCATTAGTCATATCCAGTTAGCACTTCCCTAGAAGTGAACCCGACATCATCACATTAAAGAGCTGAGAGCAAAAAGGATAATTAGGGAAACAACTAAACTGTTTCCCACAATTATTATTCAAATCTTTAATAGAGGATTTATGTTTCTTAAAACACAGTTAAAGCCTTTTATCTTGAAATAATTTCTTTTCTTTTATACAGAAGTAGCACAAAAGAGCCTTTATATGGGTCAGATGCTGCACTGAAGTCAGCTTCTTAGTTTAGGAAGATGTGTGGATTGATATACCCCTCACATTCACATTTCTATACAGGAAGGTGGAAAAGCTCACTTTGAATTAAGAAGAGGTAAGCCTTGTTCACAAAGGCGGAAGTTTTATCAACCTCTGAATTCATCTAATAAGTATTTTCCTTGTATTTCTTTTCAAGGTTTAATTACAAAAGCAGTCTAAAACTGAAACTCCCATCATCAAATTATCTCAGAGCTGCACATCCATGCTGTGGAAGACAGAGCCCTTATGCTAGACATTTTGAAAGGACTCCTTGTAATGAAATTATTTTTTCTGTGCTTAATATGACCTTTTCTTGACCAGCCTTTTTTGTTGTCTCTTATGCTTGTTTTCCAGAATCTCTCCTCAGCGTCTGAGAGCTCAGTAGAGCCTGAGCAATGCCTTAGTCTTCCACACAGTTTCTAACTAGGTTAAACATGTTCACCCACCCTTGTTATGAATTGCCATATGCCTGCAACTTCAGAAAGCTTTGATGGATATAGCTGTGAGGAGGCATTTCATAAAGACTCCCAGCTCCTATGTTCAGCTAATTCCCCCTCAATGGCCAAATTGGTTACCCAAATAACATTTTGTGGTTATCAAGAATTTTTGATCACTTGTGCTGAAATTCCCAGAATTTTTGCAGGGAATGGGAAATAAAAATTTATTAGATGATGCTTTACAGGTGACAAGACTGAGGTATAAGCAAATGAAAAGGCTTGTGTAGAGTCATGCAGTGAATCATTTTTGCCACCATCTCCAAGATTTCTGACTTAGAGGACCAGGCTCTGGCTGCTCCCTGTTTACACACCGCAAGTTCTGTCTGTACTTTGATCTCAGTAAACTGGCACTCCGGGTAAGCATGGATTTTGTTCCTGTACTCTTCCTCTCCAAAGATGACAGAAGTGCAGTACCCTAATTTCAGCTGTGACATATGTCTCTTTGTGCAGGAGGTTATTGCAGTTAATCCAAAAGTTTGACAGTGGATTATCTCAGATCATGTTTTCAAAAAAATGCTCCGTATCACACATGGGCCAAAGTTCTCATAACTATTCCTCCGGACCCTTCTGTCTGTCACATCATGTTTATTGTCACCAGTAGGTTAGTGTCTACTAGAAAGCAGTGAAGGTTGACGTGTTTTGTGGGGCACTGCATGTGTATCAGGAAGGAGAAGAAAACATGACACAGCTCATATCTCTTCATCTGAGGTGGCTTATGAACAGCTATTGCTTTACCTAAGGGGCGGAATATTTTTTCTGCCTGACATAGTCTTCATTTCAACAGATTTCAAGACAGTAGAAGCCACATTTGTGCTATGAGCTAGAAGTGCCAGGCTTTTTCTTGGGTAGATGTTCTCTGGGAAATTTCTGTGATACAGGCATCATTTGTGTCTCCTTATCTGGAATGCAGATGAGTCCACATTTCCATGAAGCAGAAGTCATTAAGGTCATTAAGGGCTTGCCTCACATAAGCTGTGTGGAAAGGATTTTGACTTTAATGAGTCACGGCAAAATATGAATTACTGAAGGTCTAAGTCACTGGATGATCCTGTAATACTTGTGCTTCCGTTTGCAGAAGCCCCATACACTATTATATGTAGTCAAACAACTAGCTTGAAAGCCACCTGCGAAAATGACCAGGTGTTCATGTTGACCCTTCTCACAAGACACAGAGATCAGGGGATGTGAAGTGCCTCCACAGGCTCCACAGGACAGGCTGGTCCTGTATGTCCTGCCTTTCCCTGTTGGTGCTGCACCTGAACAGGCATTTTCTTCTTGCTGCATAACGGATGTTCTGTGGTCTTTTTCCAATCAATTTTAGAGTGGAACCCCCCATGTTTTCACATATTTCCAAGGCATTCATGAAGAAATGAGATTCCACACTAAATATAAGTGTGAGATACAGTGGGCACTAGTAAGAAGACGTGCACACCGCAAGCACAATTTACAAACTGCTGAAATGACCTCAACTTCTTACTTTTTGTAATGGTCTGGCAAACACACCACATATGGACCACAGTTACCTTAAAAATATACATGTGCATAATGTATTTTAAATCCAATCAGCCTTTCCTGCAAAGCCAGCTCAAATAAATCTCCTTCCTACCTCCTTAAATGGATGGAACATCCTGCATTCCTTGATACTCCTGGAGCACCACTAAAGATGGACATTTCACGTGTCACCAGCTCCCTTCTGCTTGTGCCCATCTCTGGCCCTCCCTAGCTAGCCCATGGGGTTGCAGGGTTGACCCTGCCCTGGGCCCTCCATCAGCAGGATTTGGGAAGGGGGCAAGAGCAACAGGATGGGGGGTGCTTCTCACAGACAAGCAGCAGTGGATACAGCTGGGTCTTACACTCCCCAGGAGGACTCTGGTTTGAAGCACTGACATAAAATAGCCAAGCTGGAGGCTCTGTGCAGGAGAAGCACATATTTAATATACGTGCACTTTACTGTAGAATTCTTATGTATTAATGCACAATATATTGACATTTACTGTGAGAATTCATGCTTCATAAACATGGAATTGTTCTGTTTTCTCGATTTGTGCCAGTTTCCTATAAATACAGAAATTAGGTAGTTATCCCTAAAGCTATCTCATAGAATTCAAAAATAGATAAACAAAGAATAGCAATGCAATTCAGTCATTAAAATTCAAAAAGAAACAAACAAAAAAATATATCTGCCCATTATCCTTTTGATGAATCTGGCCTTTTGCCTCAAAACCACTACCAATTTCAGCTGGCATAAGAGGAACATTTTATGAATACTACCCAATGTTCACTGCACTGAACTGGAAATGCTAGTCAATAACAGCTCATTATCATTATCCAGATGAGAGGCAAATTAAGCATGGGAACACTATGCTAACGTAATGTAAAGGTTGAAATGCAAAGCAGCAAAAGCAAGAAAAAATTGGGCTAAGACTCTCTACACAACAACTTAAGGACTATTTTGACTGAATCTGAATTTAAATTTTTTTTAACACACTGGAGCACTTTTGCAAAGATATAGGTGAGCGCCAGATGTATTCCTACAGAATTTATCTTTTCCAAAGAATGCTGATTATCAAAATAAAAATGTGTTGCAGGAAAGATGGAATGCAGTCAAGGCTCTGTCTAAAATTGGCCTTCTTCCTTGATAATTTGTCTTCCCACCACTTAAGCAGCCCACTTGAATGGCCTAGTTCCCAAGATCGTATCAACCCCTCCTGCCAGTTATTTCTGAGCTGCTGTCAGATTTGCACCTTAATGATTCAGTAGACCTCAGCTCCCATACCAACCAAGCTTTCAAAACTCTAATTCTTCATAATTTCAGGTGGGAGGAGGAACAGTTCGCAGCTCCCAAGAAATTTGGCCTTTGTCCTGCTTTGGAGAGCTCATGCTCCTGCTGTTTCAAAGCTCAAGTTTCTAAGTCAGGGTGTCCAACCTAATCACGCCAGGTAGGTCTGAAATTTGGGACCACTTTTCACCACAATTTGAAAACCTTAGTTTGAAGTTAGCATGAAAATGGCTTTCTAGAAGATAAAAACCTTTGAAATGGAGGGTGCACCTCTTTCTGTGTCTTGAATCAAAGCAGTAGCACTAGCACATAAAACAAACTCCTTATTTTTCCCTGTGCTATGTGTTGGTTTGATTCACATCACTGCCAAATGTCCATGTGGGATTCAGTGTGAAGGCAGTCAACATAGATGGCCCTTCTCTGGTGTGTGCAATAAATGTCAGTGTCAAACCTGTGACTTTTAAGAAGTCAAGATCCCACAGATGCAAACAAAGTAGTGGGCAGTGGAAAAGCTATGAACCACATGCATGGGATAGTCATCTGTCCAAGGGGAGCAAACTAAATCTCATTCAAAGGAAAAACATTCACCATACATAGCATAGCTGCATGGTCCTCACAGTTGGCTGATTTGTTCTGCTGATCTGCCCCGATTACAGCAAATTACCTGCTAATGCAGATGTAGGTAGACTTGTTGGTAGCCACAGTCAAAACACTCTTGAGAAGAGAACAGTGAATGCGATAATGTCAGCTATAACTGGGCTGAAGAAGGAAGAGAGCTTCAGTGCTCTCCTTGATTGATTATAATTTAGATAATTACACGTTATATTTTAGAGCATTTCATCAATAAGTGCAGATACTCTGCTTTGCAAAGTAGGGTTTGTGGGGAAATTTAACCTTTACAGAGCTGGGAATGCTGGAAGTTGAAGTGAGCTGTGATTTAGTGAAGAGGGCAGGCTGGGCCCAAAGTACACAGGAAACATTTCATTTCCTCTGGTAGCTGAAGCATCACTGCCATAACAAAAACTGCCCAACAATTTAGGACATGAAGGTTTGCTTGACATTTGGAGGCCTGTAGAGAAAACTAGAAACTACTTGGACCCAGAATCTAATAATGCTATACTTAAGAAAAATAATGAAATGTATACAAATTAAATTAATATGGACATGAGGCCAGGTTTTACTGAAGTGTAAATCATGTGAGGTCACAACTGGAGCTTTTTAGGCAGAAATGCCAACGCCATACAACTAAGAAGAAGAATATTAATCTACTTGCCCTTCAACAGCATTGCTTCTCCTGATCAGAGGTGATTAGAATTCTACTCAGGTACATATGTGTGCATATGTATTTTTGTGCATTTTATAGGACAATTTATTTTATTTCTGTCTGTAAAATTCAGTGAGAGGATAGACACCTAAGTCTTGGAGCTACTAATTCTAGTGTGGATATAGCTGGTGGGTTTTTCAGTGAATTTTTCAGATTTTGATTAAAATTTGTTTTCCTTTTAAATAAAATAATCCAAAGGTAAAAAAGTCAATGGTAGTAGGTTCACTTGTGGTGAGTAAAGGAAGTGTTAATTTGGAAAAAAAACTAGATTAGACTATAGGGTAAATCAAAATAAAAGACATTCAGTGTAAAAAATGACAACACATCACTGTGGAAGATGAGAGTCAATGCAGCTATTTTACATGACAGATTTTCTATTCAGACTAAATATATTCTGTCTTGAGCATATTGTGTATTGCCCTGACATCATTTTGCCTTTATTCGCATACTGTGGTAATGCTATCTGCAGCATATAGACTCCCATTGACAGCATTTTGCCTTTCCTCAAATCATAACATTGTCTACACAGACATCCACTGACATTGTTTTGCCTATATTTTCCACTATAGACTCACAGTGACATTGTTTGGCATTTCATTATGTTACATCTCAGCAGGACTCTGTGGGATTTTACGCCAATTATTAAAAGTCGTAGCCAGGCTCCAGAGTATTCTAATAACACAGGTTGGCTTCCACATCTTATTGAAGGATCACAAAATGCTGCTTTCTTGAGTATTTATAGATTTCTTGATATTTGGTCAGCCGAGGAAGTCAGTCCCAGATGAGGAACTGGAACTCCTCATCTTCTGGATGACAAGTGTGGCCTCACAAGCCACCAGACTGGTCTGCCAAATATTGCTTCAGGTGCTCACTGCTGTAATTCCTCTGCTGCCTGAATTACCAAAATACAGGTGCCAGCCAAGGCATCTGCTATAATACTGTTTGCATGCCTCTGAGTAGTGAACAGGAAATTAGTAGCCAAATGAAAATAGTTTTAGAAGGTCTGCAGGTGGAGAGTCTTACCAGTTCCCCTGTGCTTCCCTGGGGGATCAAGGCGAGATGGTCTGGGTAGGTCCCAGCAGGGCTGGGGCTGCCAACTCCAGCACGACTCCTCCTCTCCTCTCCTCTCCTCTCCTCTCCTCTCCT
>VZTM01009778.1:63605-90615 GCA_013400555.1 Jacana jacana | reverse complement strand
CCTCTCCTCTCTGAACCTGTCCTCTCTGAACCTCTCCTCTCCGAACCTCTCCTCTCCCTGGGTGAAAGCCGCTGCTGCACAGTGCAGGCCACTGTGTGAAATGGGGCCCTGTTCTATCCATCTACACCAATACTGATTACACTTCTACTCTTAGATATAATTCTCCAGGTGATTGAAAGAAAATATTGGGCTAATTTGCGAGCACTTTAACAGTGTAGTTAGTGTGACCAACAGAATTTCACTAGTTTTGATGCAGCATTTACATGTATAACTGTGCTTTTTCTTATTCAATGAATTTCAACTTTTATTGGTATACGTAAACGAAATTAAAAATTACCTGCACAGACAGAGTTATACTAATGAAACTGTGGTCTCTGCTGGCATGTGGGATGGCATCTCTTCTCCCAGCTGTATACGCATCCCTGTCCAGGCAAATATATGCAATGTAGACCTAGTTTCACTCTGCAATAGGTGTGCAAAACACTTCACGTAAAATGGGTATTAATATGTGGCATGTCATTGTGTCCTGATATTTCTGACATCACCAGAATGCCTTGTAACATACTGAGTGTAAATGAAGCAACACGCGGAGTGTGAATTTAGTGGATGCAATGCTGTATTGTCTGCTTGCCCCATTTTTGTTATTTTATAATACAAGTGAAGTATTATCATGGTTCAGAGATGTCTGCATCCATGGGTTAAAGAAAAGCTCAAATAATTTTATTCGGAAAAGCCTTCTAGGGTTTTTTTAATGCATTCAGTCTATCTGGTAAACAGAAAACCGGTGTTACTTCTTGTTATTTTCTGTAAGCAAGGAAGCTTTTCCAGGGTATAGAAAGCGTTTATCTACTTTAGTCAAGGTGATTTCCTTACCAAGGCCATTGTCCCTGCAGTGAAACTGTGATTATGTGGAGAGTAATTGTGTGTGTGCCTGTCTCTATACCTTTACATTGTTTCCAGATAAAATTAATGAAAAAGCCAACAGTGAATGCAATGAAATGTGCTTTGCCTGCCTTTAAGAGCAGCATTAGTATCTACTTCAAATTTTAATAAATTTCTGTGCTGTGTGAAAGCTGTACCTGTCCATCGTTTGCTGAGCCAGAACGGTCTTCATTATGCTGCAGACAGTTTGCTCCCGTAAAATGCAACAAAATCTGAAGTACTATCAGCAGCAGCAGCAAAATAAAAACTTGTCATGTACAATTCTAACAGCAAAATGGAAATGCTTGGAAGAGACGATTATCTTTTGAAATATATATAGTCCAGAGGGCAAATATTCATTCAATGTATTGACAGCAAATATGTAACATCTTTTGTGGGGTCTGTCTTTCCAGTTCTTTCTGTGCCTTTGGATATCTCAGCATATATACGGGGCATTATTTCACCTATTGGCCTGAATCCTGAGCCAGCATCAAGTGCCATTGCTCTGCAGCATTTGTGGACACAGCCATCTGACAGTGGTTAGCAACAGGGCCTGGGTTTTGTGCATTGCACGACATAAACTTTAAATCACCGGTCTGAACTTGAAATTAATTTTGCTTTGTGTGTTTGTTATGTTTGTTTTTTTTCTAAAAATGTTACCATTACTAACCTTAGGCCTTAATTTAGTTCTTTTTCTAACATGGACATGAAAGTTTTTAAATGAATTTTTCAATCAGTAGCACGAAGAAACTTTGTTCAGCAGTCACTTTTTTTTTTATGCAACCACATGTGACTGTGGCAGAAAATTATTAAAACAAAGTGAAACTATCTGACTTTAAAGTGGGGTTTAATTTCTTTATGAGCTTTGTCTATCATCTGATTCATAATTATTTTATTTCATACTCTCATCTTGTGAGAACTTGTCAAAAAGCTTTTGAAATCCTAATAAGTAGGTTCACAGGGTCTTCTTTAGCCACAGTTTTATTAACCTTTTCAAAGAAGACAGAAAGCCTTTAAATTAAGCTGATCTGCAGACAGCTAATTTTGTAGTGTCAGAAAATCATTGACTTCTATAATTTGGGCTATTCTTTCATATATAAACATTTTAGAAAAAAAAACCAAACAACTGAAACAGCTTTTAATGCAATCTGTGTTTACTAAATACAAGCTAATAAAACCACGTCATATTACTTTTGTGTTAATGGGCATTGCGTTACACTATATGAATGCTATATTAATTGATGCTGTACCTCACTACAGCACTTGCTGTGCAACCCAGAGGAAGAACAATTCTTCACTTCACTACTGCAGCAGACTTACCGAAGCTGTAAAAACCCGTGGAGACACAAATATATGAAAAACATATTGAAGGTATTTATTTGCTTCACTTGTTGATGCACTACATTAATTTGGATTCAACTTGCCATGTAAGAAAGGTGTTTCCTACTTGTTTAGGTGATCCCAGATACACTTTCATATATCTCTTAGGAGCAAAATCTACCCTCTGCCTGAGCTGTACCTGACACGACAGTGAAAAGGTGGGAGTAAAGGGGACTTTTGTCCTTTTCAGTGGTATAAACACATACATTTGTATGTATACAATGCATATAACGTGTGTATAGATGTATATATAGATGTACAATATCCTGTATGTATATATCATATATGTGTGTTTGTGTGTGTACACACATATATAAAAATGCATATATATACTCAAGTATCATTTATTCTTGCCAGCTTGGGTACTGCCAGCAGCATGACCTCTAGAAGCTGTGTGCTCAACACAGGCTGCAAAACTCTCTAGAAGGGCTGGATGAATACGTGGACATCTGCTCCGTTCTGGACATGACATTTTTGAAGGTCCTGTGTTATTATTCCCCAAAAGAACTAGTTTAAATTAAGGTGAGGTCTATTTCTGTGAGCTACAGTGCTTTGAGCATTGGAATGTCCCATGGCTCTATTTAACTTGTCCTCAGATTTGGGGCAGTAACAGAAAGATACTGAGAGTTTGCAATGATTCCCTAACATCCAGTGAGAGGTTTTACTCTTCCTTTGATGAAAAGGAGAGCAGAAAAACAAGGTTCAATTTGAAAATTTCTCAGCAGACAAATATGACAGCAAGCTGCAGCTGCATTTACAATGCTACAGCCAGAAAGAAGCAAACTGAAGGAATAAAGACCTGGACCAGTCATAAAATTATCTCAAACAGTCATTAGCATAGTTTTCAACCCATCAGATAAAACTTTAGCACTGCTCCAATTATCTTTGCATAGAAGCTCAGCCAGGGCAGATTGAACCCAGGGCAAGAAATGCGTTCAGACTAAGCTTAATAGGAAGGCAGTAACCTTGTAACATTATGAGTATAATGCCAAGCTGGAGAAGTGGCAATGGGCGACGAGGAAGAGGTGAAAGTTAGGTGCCACTACATGCTTCTGTGCAGAACGAAGAAGCTGGTGAGGGAGAGGCAGACTCCAAATAGTTGTCACCTCCAAATCTCAATTTATCAATGCAAGGATAGTTTAAAAAACAGAAATAAAAACACTAAAAAAAAAAATGAGAAGGGAAGGGANAAAAGAAAGAAAAGAAATTTTGTGTTTTCTCATCTTTCTGAAGTAAAACTTTAGAAACAAAATATATGGCTGAAATCAGATGCAGCAAAATAATGGCTGTTGTCTCATAATCAATCACTATCCAAATCAAGGTAGCAATGAGCAGAGGGAAACTACAAACCAAAGAGCATGGAGGTAGCCTAAATCTGCTTTATAACCCCTGTTGAAGTGTGACACTAGTACTGTTTCTGTATTATATTCTGTATTTGTTTCTGTGTCTCTCTGGATTTTGAGCAAGCGATAGTTAAGTAGGATTTTCTGAAATTCCGCATGAGTACAATTTAAATGCATAGTTCTGCTGAACAGGGTTTGAGAGCTCCTGAAAAACCTATGGTGGCAATGATGTAACCTGACCTCTTACCTTAATAATTTTATCTGCCCCACTGTGCAATTCACGCATGGAATCACTAAGAACAATTATGGGAGCATCGGGTGAGATATAAAATGTTGCAATGTGACAGCTAAATGGTAGTTTTGTTTGTTTATAATCTTTATTGTAAAAACAGGCTTTCCACTTTCTTTCCACATGGAGCTGTTGTGACACTCAGCATCCGCTTGGATCCGTGCTTTGACCTGGATCTTTAGCTGTGTAGTGGCTGCCTGACATGTTTGACATACTTAAAATGGGCATTGGCTTTATCCAGTTGTTCTAATGTAATACTTTGCTGGAATGACACCATGTTAGTTCATAGATAGTTTTACTGGGTGGCTTCCCACTAACTGTTTAATCTTACATCTGGAACACAATATTAGCAAGAGATATCTGGATGCACATTTCATTGCTTAACTTCTCAGCTGCTTAGCATTCTCCTATTATTCCATCTAAATACTTCAAGAAAAGGAATAGCACAAAATCATGCTAACTTTTACACCTTTTAAATATTGTCTTCTAGAGTATTCAGCCAAGATTTATATTTTATTTCAGCTCACAGGCAACTGCACTACTTTTTTATTATCACTTTCTGTGGTCCCAGAATGTCATTGTGCTTGAAAGACACACAAGCTTCCCAACTCTAGATGCCTACATGAAATGGGACAAGCATATTTTTGTTGAGTCTCCTGCATGTGCTTGTGTACAAGGAGCCAAACATTTCTGGGAGCTGTCAGGCTTACTGCTCTTGTAACACCAAGTTGTCTGCACAGGTGCATTAATTTTAGTAAGCCTGCAGGGTGTCAGGCTTACCACACCACATGGCAGAAACACTGAATCTGATACTTCTGGGAAGTGCCCAGCTTGCGGGAGAGGCATAGCAGGGTGGCCCTCCCACACTTGGAACCTCTGAGTAGCCAGCAGTCAAGCAGGAATGACTGTTCTGACCAAGCTGATGGACAGCTGTATAAAACCTTCAAATGTAACATCACAAACATCCGAACTCAAAAATAAGCAACATGACCAAAAAGCCCATCTATGTGACAGCACTGAAGTGCATGGCATAGTCCTTACATAAATTAAAAGCCATAGGTTTGTATTTTGGGATATGAAAAAAATTTAGGCACCTTGAATAAGCACAAATTGCTACACTCTAGCATACCATTATTAGAAAAATATCTCAAAATATCAACTATTAATTTCAAATTACTTTGGTTTCTCCTCCCCTTTTGGCAAGAACTCTGTAGTACAGTGTTAGCAGATAAAGATTTGGCATCCCCAGTGATAAAAAACAGACCTTTTCTAATTCTGTTCAACTCTATATCATATGGTGACGAGTAAATAAATTTTGCAGCTCCAGATCAGAAATCAGATGGGCAGCAATAAGATGACCACAGAATCTTTAGATCAAGAAATTATTTTTCTTTAAATATGCACTCTATGAAAAACACAAATGTTGCCCTCAGAACAGTGATTCATACTTATCCAGATGTCCTTGTCTGCGTCAGATATAACTGTCCTTTAAACACTTGTATTAGCTATTTACTCTGTGTATTTTGTGACTTGGGTCCTGGAATTGGAACTGTTTTGGAGTAGAGAGATGAGGTAGCCCATGGGCAAGCAGTCTGATTAATTTGCATTAAACAACAGGATGGAGCTTGAAATTCTCCAGGCCCATCAGTGTCCATCAATCAACTTTGTTTCTCTGGTGTGAATATGTGTGATCAATTTGGACTTTAAATATCCTCAGCATCAATAATATTCCTTCTAACAAACAAGCTTAGGTAGGGAACAAAATTGGCCTTTATGTTTGTAGATCTCATGGCTATCTTCATGGGTCATACAAGAAAGCAAGGAAAAAAATTGCAGCCAATACATGAATAAATAATAATGAGAAGATTTGCCAGATAATAGCTGATTAATAAGCAGAGGGATTTATGCTGCAGCTGTTATATACATACAGCTTCCATGATTATCAATGAGAGCTGCATGCATGGAGATGTTGCAGCATTGTGTGCAGCAGAGCCACCACTCTCCAGGGCTGGTAGTCCTTCCAGACTGCTAACACAAATGTTTATTCCTCCAAAAGATACATTTTCTTTAGCTCTCTCAATCATAAGTTTGAGACACACATTGCTCAATCTCCTTTCCAGAAAATATTCATTCCAAAGTGGTTTGGTTTGGTTTTTTTTATGGAAAAAAAAAAAAAAAGAACAGGAGACAATTTTTTTGGCTGTGGACCAATGAGAGCGAGTGAGCTAAATTAATTTGAGAAACAAATTGTGTTAAGGGGGGGGAGCTGATAGATAAGCAGTCATGGGAAATCTATCTAGAGGGAGGACAAACGAGCACAACTTGACTTTCATGTAACCCTTAATCTATTTATAGGAGGAAGAATCGGGAAATGAAGTACCTCTCAACAGCAGTTTAAGTCAACAACTAAAATTAATTGCCTTCACTTTCAAACTACAGTACTTGTGCAGGCTGCACATGAACAGCCAATTTCACACTCCTAGACTCTGGCAAAACGTTGACAAAACAGCCTCCTCTCCAAAAGGGAGGAAAAAATCAGGCCTGCTTTTCCTTGCTTTTAATAAGCCTTGTGTTTGTCAAAGGGTGCAGAGAGCAATCTTGCACTGCAGAGACAGGAGACCATCATTAAGACCTACGCAGTTTCGCCTCTGCAACTTGAGGATATAAAGTGCAAATATTTGCTGGTATCAGTTTGTCTAGAAGGTTGTGTTAGCTTGTGTGCCAGTATAAGGCCACACACCTCGCAGCTGAAAAGCCCAGCAATGCTGAAGGAATGGTTAGGCACATAACTTGGACCTTGCCCATCATAATCCAGATCTTTTGAATAAGGACAAATGTGGGTCCTGTCCCACTTCTCTGCTTTCCGGTGAGGTGTTGGTGCCCAGGACCATCCAGCCTCTGGACCTAATCCTAATGCTGCAGGCCCTGGCCAGCACTAGTGCAATCACTCCTGCCCATGGAACTCCAGCTCTTTGGCTTTGGAACATGGTGCCTGTGTCAGACTCTGGTCTTTCCTGCATTAAGCACTGAACTGTGCCTGGAGCCATGCCACTGGCAAGGCTGCTTCACCTGAACTCACCCACCTTGGGGCAAGAGACAGCCCCTCCATCACCTCCCAGCCCTCAGCACCTCAGTTGCATGTGGGCACTGAGCTACCCGGCAAAGCACGCGTTCCGGTAAGTAGTCTGAGAACTTGAATCGGTGAGTTAGTTGGCGGATCTGATTTAATAACAGCAGGTTTGCACTGTAGATGCCTCATTATTGTTATTGGGTTTTATTTTTATTTTGATCTGAAGTTTGGGACAGTCATTAACTTTTTGGATTTTTCTCCCTTTGCACAGCTTGATGGCGTACCACTCTCTGAATGCTCAGCCTGCTGCTGTTGTGGTTATTTCATATTCACAGGGATATTTGTCTCTTCCAAATGTATGAAGTAACAGATGAGCTGAAAGCCAAGCAGTCAGCAGACCAGACCCTTGGTGCTACCACTTACCTTCTGCCTCCCCTTGGCCAGGTCACTCGAAAGCTCTGTGCTTCATTTACCACACATGAAGACAGAGGCTTGGTCATGTCAGTGCTGCTCTTGAGCCCAATTTTTACACTGCGTGTGTTTATTTCTGCAGGCTGAGGAAACACAAGCTGGGTGTAAAATAAGATCTTTTTCATTTGGCTGTTAAATGAGATCGTTTTGATGCACCCACAATCTGCAACGGGAAGAAAAAGCTTGTCTGTCAGCCTTAGCCTACCTCAGATCTACTAAGTAACTCTTAAAATAAATGGTAGTAAACATGGGGTATGTATATGCTTATTTATATGCTGTGTTTATAAGAAGTTTTGAATTGCATCCCATTGTTTGTAAATATTCTATATAACTCATCTGTTTTTATGTATTAATTTGTATGTGTTCATTTATTTTTGGTAACAACCTGTTTTATGGAAATATTTTAATAAAAATCTGTGAACATGAGGAAAAGTAGAGCACAATACAGATGCACAAACAAACACTCGCTGCATGACTCTGAGGAAAAAAAAAGTGTACATGGAATTCACACATCATCTAAATAGAGAAATGTATAAAATAGCAATGCAGAATGAACCGAGTGTGCATATAAAGGCTAAACAGGACCATAAGCAGTCCTGCTTTCCTGCTGACCTATCTGCCACACCACAGAAGGGAAGGGTGAAGATGGAGGCACGTGGGGTGTCATGATGCTCTGCTCCCTGGTAAATGTCTGCGTGATGTAGGTGGGACCACAAGCAATCGAGCCCCAGAGCCAGTCCAGCACCCAGACATGTCAGAGGGCAGTGCTGGATGGAGGGAGGCTTCCCTGGGAGCCAGGGTGGGAGGGTTGTGGAGGTGATACCGTGGCAGCACGCTAGTCCGACACGACAGCATCGCTGCTGCGCTAGTGCCGATCCAGCGTGCCTTGATTTATCAGTTTGGCTGGGTTTAATATGGCTGTCACAATATTTCCAGACTCACTGGGCGTCATGTGTCTTTATTAAAGTTTGCTGAGCATTTTGAGATCCTTTGACGAACTGTGCTAAATGCCAGGTGTTATTTTCACTTTTCCCCAGTCGTAGTTAATACAGTTGTCTGCTGTTTTGCTGATTGCTACAGTTACTGTGGATATAAAGACGTGCTAAGTAATAAGGCTATCAATCAACCGATGCATGGAAAAGCTCAAGGGGTGCTTCAAAAACTACCAAAGACTGGTTTAATCTTGATGTGACGTGACCGAATGCGTGGGGAGAGAGCAGGTAGGCACTGGCTGCCCACCACACTTTACAGCAAGCAGCACGCAAAGCTTGCAGGGAGGGATTTACCCCACCACAGGGTGTCCTGCCCTTAGCCTTGGACCCCAGGTTCAGACCAGGTTGGCTCTGCCTTGTTGGGGTTTAGCAGGACTCATCCTTCCTTTTTGCCTCTGCCTGTCCCTCACAATCAACCACGTCCCCCACAAGGCTCTTTGGAAAGAGCTGAAGGAGGAGGACAGGCCATCTGACCCAAAAGTGACCTTTGCCCTTTTTTTGGTTCCTATTCAGCAGTGCGATGTGGAAATCCTGCTCCGGATTTCCTCAAATGAAGCCTTGTTGCCAAACTGTAATGCTGGGTGCGATTTCTGAAGCGCTGACTCCTGTGGTTTCGACATCTCTTTTTCCTGGCTGGGGCTCGACAGAGGAGGCTCCACCTGGAGCCGAAACAGTTACAGGGGGAAGACAGGAGTGACCTTGAAGTTTATAGTAAGGAGTGTTTTGGAACACAATGGTGAATTTTGTAATGAAATGCCAGAGCTGTTTATACTTCAGAGAGGATTTTTGACCAAGTTCCACGTCCAAGGTTAATAATAATGTTTTGGGTGCAGGAGTCATGGAATAAGTAAAAAGTTGGCTCAAAAATTAATGATGAATAATGAGAAAACAAAGAAAAGAAGCGATATGAAATGAATTATAACAGGAGGAACTGTAAACTAGACCAGAAACCTATGCATGAAGATACAGAAGATTGCAATCACATCAAGGCTAATAGATAAATAGAATATGAGTCCTTCAGCATGCTCGTTTGACATTATTCTGTGTGTGCCATGAAACACTGGGAAAAAAAAAAAGAAAAAAAGAAAGAAACAGTCAGGAGTAAGGCTTTGATTAGTATAAGTATATATCTGTTACAAAAAATATCTATTTGAACATTTGCCCAGAACTTAGAATGAACCCATCTGCAACATTTATGAGCTTCATACAGTTAGGTAATATTTTTGTTTTGTTTTTCAATTCCTGGGTGATAATAGAGGTGATAAATGAAGTGGTCTACATCACTTACGAAGAGGACTGCTCTGGCTGTTGGCATTAAACGGAAGAGTGCTGGAAGAGGAGAGTGATTGCCCAGCTGCTGCAATCCTGGGTCACATCATTTTTTTCCCCAGATGGTGTGCAATACCACACTGGGTCAGCTGAGTGTTTCTCCCTCCCCTGAAGCCAGCAGCTGTGGACACCCACACACCTCTCCAAATCTGGCCATTCGTGTTCCTCTCACTACATTTCAGGTCTCCCCAGGAAACCGAGTTGAACCTCTTCTGTCCTGTGCTGATGTGGAGAGATAATGCAGTACCAGCAGACATGAAAGTTCTTTATGTGAACAGAGAGAGCTGGATGTGCCCACAAACTTCTGTCTGAGTACGAATGCAGAAGCACACACAGAAGCATATAAATCCCTTTGCTATACCAGAATGAAGTCTCCCTCTCAAAGTGCATTCAGGTGATGGTATTGGTAACGCTGTGCAAGTCCATCCAAAAGATCAGCATTGTTCACGCACTCCTGCAGTTCCCGGTGGTGGTGGTGGTTTCCAGTGAATGCCAGTTCTCCTTTGCCAAGAGCTACACAACCTTGAGCTAAAACTGGTACGTGCTGGCTGCTAACATGAGGCTACAGGCTGCATCAGGGGAAGCAGCTGTGCTAACTGGGGACAGGAAAGGTAGATCCTCCCATGCAGCTGTCCCAGTTCAGGAACATGAGCGTCTTTCTTTTTAGAAAGCCTTAGCAAAAATAGTGAGTTACAGCTTGGAGGAGGTGATCATCCAAATAACTCAGGAGTTGTGAGAAATTATTTTCTAAAAATTAGCATTAAAAGGTAGAATAGACAGATGGCTGAAAGCAGAACCTCCATTAAAAAACCCTAATTCTAGAAACATTAACAAAACCCCTAAGAATTTTTTAAAAAAAAAGGCATAAAAGGCTTAGCTTGCCATTACATGGTAAGCATTTCTTGCTGAGGTGGTCCTAGATTTGCCATGTCTTTTTATTAATTAGCTTCAATCTCTGCAAGCTGAGACGTATATTCTATGGTAGCTGTCTGTCTGTAAGTATATCAGTCCAATTCAATGTGGTATCGGGAACTCAGACAGCATCAATCATGAAGGTATAAAATGGTTAAAAGAATAAAAGCAAATTATGCTTTCCCACAAGATGCTCAGGCTGGATGAACTGAGCCACTCCTTTGTGTTACTGAGTCATGGTAACTTCAGGATTGATTTTTCATTTGTTTCATTAAAAAAACCCTTTAGAAAGATGTTTCGTTTTAAAGCAGAAATAACCTTTTGGAAGGTATCTGTTGGAAGGGCTGAATCCAAGATGCAGGGAATTGTACATTTCAAACCTACAGTCTTTTTGTTTGTTTGTTTGTTTTTGTTTGTTTGTTTGTGTTTTGTTTAGTTTTGTTTTGTCTTTTTTCAGAAGAATGCCTTGCAATGCACAGTTACCTTTCAACCAGCTTTCACTTGGGAAGGAAAATAATGTGGCCTGCAGCATGTATCACTTACAGCAAGGTTAATCAGGAGTTACTCCACTGACACTAGTACTTACATTGGTGTAAATCCCATGTAAGTGTGGCTGAAGTGATTTCAGAGTAACAAAGAATGTGACAACAGGAGCTTTCAGCCGGTGCCTACTGGTGGCCCCTACCACATGGGTTTTCAAGAATCAAAGCCCAGTGTGTTTGAACCCGTGTCGACTCAGACAGTAGAATAAAGCAGCCTTTCTAGTCTGCTTCTCAGCATGATAATGCTACTACAGTATTACTCTAAGGTCTTCTGAGTAGCTGCATTTAATAATGCTTTACAGTAAGGTTCCATTTATAAACACTTCATTATTAATAAAGCATGGCAATTTGTAGCATGCATAAAAATTATTTATATTCATGTGCTAACCAAGCCCATAGATTTAATAATATTGACGTCTTATAACACGCGTTGTAACAGCTTGTCACAGCATCATCTGTTAAGCATTTCTTACTAATGCATTTCATACCATGCCTTATAATAATTTGTTAAAGGATGCAGCTGCATCTATTAAGCCTTTCATAAATATGAATAGCACATTTTCTAAAATGGCACCATATATTAAATTATTACTGGATATTCTAACTGGAAACAGAATTTCTCTTTCTCACGTTCCCTCTTCCCATGTTTCCTTCTCTCCTTTTCTTTTCTCAATCTCCCCACCCCAGTCTGTCTGTCTGTCTCTTTCTAATTCAGGTAAAACCCCAGTTTTCTGCTTATGTGTGGTGGGGACCTGTTTCAGTTTAGTAGGTTTTCCTGGTCTGGTGTACCACATAATTTGGGTACCTCGGTTTGAAGGCAGCTTCAATAAGCAGTGAAGTTGATGGGGCCAACAAGAGACCCAGCTGGGAAAGGAGGGGCTGAACAACCTTGAGCTTCTTGCAGGTGTGGGCTCACAGCCTGCTCCTCATCCAGGAAGCAAACAAGCAAAATTGATTTTGGTGGTTCCTCTTTGCAGTGTTTCACCACAGAATAATTTCTTCTCATGCAAAAAGTAAGAAATTAAAATGGATATAATTAGAAATCATCCTGTCATCAGGAAGGTCCAAATCCAAAAGATTTGCTTGTAAATTTTGCAGACATCAGCAAGAACACAGTGCACGTTCCAGACAAGTAGTACCTCGTGTGGCTGCTAGGGGTAGTTAGGTTAGTTAGGTAGTTAGGTAGTTATGAAAATACTTCTTTGTTTGCAGAGGTACATGGCGTTACAGAAGCTGTGAGCACTGGTTAGGTATCAAACCCTCACATCTGCCATGAGGCCCACACATCCTCCGGGGATCTGCCAGCTATCTTGCTCCTAAGCTTGGCACTCTGATTTTAGACAGAACTATTGAAAAAATGATGTTCCCCTATGGCTCCAAATAGAAGCTTCCACCCAAGTGAGAGCTCCTTACCCCAGCTCTGATTTTGGTCAGTTGCCTTTTGTTCCTGATGAACCAACATTGAATGCTGCTACAGAGATCTTGCTTATACTGCTATGCAGAGGCGTGCAAAACGCGAGGGTACGCTTTGCAGCAGACAGCAGATCACTTTTGCACTTCTCTTCCTGTTCAGGTAATACCTTTTTTTTTTTTTTTTTTCCTTCTTCTGTGATATAATCTAAAAATGTGGCACCCTGCAATGTTATTAGAGATTAAATTCTTAATTATGAATTTCCTTGCTTTTGTGAGTTTGCCTCAGATCCTTAACATTTTAAATGTCATTTTTATGCGAATTTCCATGCTATTTTAATTCATTAGTCATGGGCTATCATTTTTCGATGTAATTACTGTAATTTCATCAAGTGACATAATTACAGTAAATACTTTGAGTAATTACTATTCATATGGAAAAAGATATCTGGAGGTGTAATAATGTCATATAATAAAATATTTATGATGTGTAAAGACAAATTATGATGACATATTTACATCACGCAATGGCATGACAACGTTCTGTATTTACCTTGGGTGAGGATATGACATAAAAATAAGTTTCAGTGACATCATCTGTTGGTAACAATTACAAAGAGTTGTGCAGCATCCAGGTACGGCAAATTCAATAATTCTCACCTTTTAAAAATAAATAATCTCCCCTCACCCCCAGAAACACCACAAAAAGCCAACAAGGAAGATCTATCGCCAGTTGAGGTCAAAGGAAGGATTTATGCTGCTGCTGACATCCGATGGCACTGGGACATTTTGCTGTGGGAGAGCATGTGTCCACCACTTCCAGCGATTGCTGGTAGAAGGGAGACATTTTAAGCAAAGAACAAAACTAGCAAGAAATACAAGTTTAGAAAACGTTTGAACAGTGTGAGGAGGGTGTAGAGATATTTGTGAGTGTGTATGAGCAGATGGATAGGTAACAACGTTAAGATGCACCACAAAGCTTGCAAGGCCAAGCCTTCTTCAGTTGGGCAATGCCAAGGTTTAGCACTAAAGGTTCAATGCACCATTTCACCCACAGCCCCTGTGGAGGTTGGGCAGGATGGCACCTTGTTTCACTGCAGCAGTCCCTGCCTTGCTCAGGGGCTGACTGAGTGGGAGCCAGGTAGCAAAGAAGCTGCTGTTCAGTGGTACCTCTGCTTCCCCCATTGCAGACGGGGTGTTGTAGACTCCAATGGTGGGGGGAAAGAATGAAGAAATGGATGTGTCCATTCATTCTCTGCCTGCCTGAGCTATTCTTGACAAATGCATCACAGTTTGCCATTGGTTGTACAGTCCTCATTTTCTGTGGCGTTATCTGCCTGGTGGAAAGGCTTGATGCTCATGGCAGCCGCTGAAGATCCAGACTAACCATGCTGACACCTGTAGACTGCTCCAACCAACAGGCAGGGTAGGGGCTTATCCACACACATGCTGAAAATCAGTGACATTATTTCACCTTAAATTTACTACATCTTCACTGCCCATCAACAAAAGCAATGCTTATCTGACCCTTTGACCATTGAGAGATCTGGTGAAGGCAGCAAGGAGGTGAGAGAAATGCCAAAAGTGGTCCCAGCAGCCAGGCTTGAGGGAAACGTTGGCTTCAGTGGCTTTAGATCTACACACTGAAGTATCTTTTTCTCTGCACTAAGCCAAGGCCCCAATAAGGGAAAAAAAAAAAAAAAGGCAAATAATCACATAGTTGCAGACTGGAACATAATGCATATGTCCAAGGAGGTCTACAGAAGTTTGAACAGATAGTCCAGTCTTTAAAGCTTTGCTTCTGCCACTTTAGGCCTATCCTCACAGTGGAGTTACGGACATTATATATTAGTGACATTATATATTATACATTAGGGACATTATACACACATAATGTGCACACAGAGATTTTGGGAGCAGAGTAATTCTTCAGGGAATCAGATGGAAATAACACCACGGCTGAGATGTTGGTATTTGGGATTTGCCAGGTGTTAGCATCAGGTGCCAGAAGTGTCACTCCCTTTCAGAGGGGAGAAGCACAGGACCTGGATGCTGAGATCAAAATAAAAATAAACCTCACTTTAAAAGAGAATAAATATCTGGGGATCTGTTAGACTTTTAGAGTCTGCTGAATTCTGTCTTTCTGTGGTTCCAGTTCAGAAAGTCTCAATGCCACCATTTTGCCACACAGCAAATACTTTGTATCACATAAAATTAAGTATATGTGTGTCATCCATATGTATGTGTTATAAATACATGTCATTTGTGTTTATATATATTAACAAAACCAGACCCTTATTATTTCTGTAGAATGAACCACTGCTTGATTTACAAACTTGCAGAGGTTTTGAAAGGTGTTAATAAACTTCAGTGTGCTGTAGACAATGTTAAATTGCTTGCCAAAGCCCCAGGCTAAGTTGGTCTTGTAAAGCTTAAACCAGATCCTTGGAGCTTGCAGACAAATCCAAAGACCAAAAAAATAAAAAAATTAAAAAATTAGAAATCAGATGCTCAAGAGAGAATATCCTTGCCAGTAACATGACAGAGTCAAGTTAATTCAAAGTGATTCAAACGAGAAAGATTATTTTTTTTTTAGGGTATTGCTGGCCAGTTCTACATCCTGAATCTGATTGACATATGATACTACTAGGCTGAATTAAGACATTTTGCACATGTTTTTACTTTAAAGAGCAATTGCTAGGGGTAACACTGGTTAGTTACAACATGGAGACATGCCAAACTATTCTGAATGAAAGTGGATTGCTGGCTATCTTGTGCTTCAAGGTTTTTAGGGCTGGGTAGATAATTAAACATTCCTGACATTGCCGTGCAGTCACGTAAACTCAGAGGGTTGGAGAAATTAATGTGGAAGCTTAGGCTCCGACTGGGTATGCTGTCCAGTTCTGGAAATGGGGATTTCCACCACAAGAAATTCAATGAACTTCACAGTAGACTTTATGGGAACATGTTTGACTACTTATTGAAATTTCACCACAAAAATTAATGTTTTGACATCATTTTTGGACATGGCTTTTTTGCCTCTTTTTAAATAACCATGTATTTCCAATACAGCCTTAAAATCAATTCACCAGTTTTGCTAGAGATTTATTATTTTTTTAATCAATCTATAGCTGTCAGAATGTAGTTTCCAGATATTCCAGATGCAATTTTTGGAAAGATTTTTCTGAATGAAAGTTTTTCTGTCCCACAAGGTGCTGATACATTATTGAGAGCAACAGCAAATTAGCTCATTAATTTTTAACAGCAGCCTGAGCCTGCTGAGGCAAGCTTGGGTGGGAAAAGTCCTTAAATCTCTGTCAGCATTTAAGCTCTTTTTTTTTTGTTTGCTTGTTTTTCAGCTACCATGGTTGATCCTCCTGTTAGAGGGCCTGTTCACACTTTTGACTAGCTTTAGCTTTCATCAGCCTGTATATTTTGCATCAGATAGATAGTTCAGCAACAAAATGATTCCCAAGTTCTGTTAAAAAAAAAAATAAATCAAACCCAAGACGATTCTACTTGAATTTCCAACCTATTAGTGTGTATAATATGTTCCTTCCCAATTGAGAGAGAATAAGATGAGTTTCTGAACTGGCTACTTTCCTGAGGATTACATGGCATTAGCACAGGGAGGGAGTAGGAGAAAAACACACAAACTAAAAAAGCTGGCATGAACTTCACCTGGCAAAACCACTAATATCTGAGACTGGTTGATCTAAGTTTCCAGTGTTCAGAAGGGAAATTTTCTACCCTGCGAGCTGACCTTTTCCAGCCACCAATTATACCTTACATTGAACAACTCAAGTTCTATTTGAGTTATGAAACCACTTTTTCAGCATTGGGTCTTCAGCCTTATGCTGTTTAGGTCCACATTACTTTTTGATCACTGTGTGCATTCATGTGTGTTAGTGCTTCCTCGATATTTTTTGTCACATGGAGTAAATTGAGAGATTCCCTTGTGTGTCTGAAATCAGGCCATGACCCAACATCTCCAAGGGCTGATTCGCATCAGCGTACGCAATGTGTCAAAGCATCATGCCTTAATCTGGTGAGCTCAATGACAGGGCTTATGATGTGACAAGGCAGATCACTCGAAGCTGTAGATGTCTTGCCAGTAGTGAGAACCAGGGGTAAGAAATGTGGGGGGATAAAAAAAAACCAACACGGTGCACAGAGAAATGGCGATGCCCCTCCACCACCCACACTAACGCTGACTTGTGCCCACAGTGTGGGCATTGCTGAGCAGCTTGGAAGTTTATCCACATCTTCACAGCAGACAGTGCCCACCAAGCTATTAACACTTGTTTCTAGCCTTTTCCAAATTGCAGGCTGTTAACTAGCAACCAGAACTTAAAGAAAAAAGTCCAAACATCTATAACTGAAGTAAGTCAGTGCCTTGTTTCAATAAACTTAAAAGTGGCATTGCAGGTTTTTGGGGTTTTTTTGTTTTGTTTTGTATTGTCTTTCATGAAGGCATTTGCTTCCAGACTGTATTAAGAAAATATGTTGTTTGACAGATATCATCTCAGCAGACAGGTTGCCTAATCTGTTTTATTGACAAATTGACTTATTATTTGATCAACTTGAATATAGTCTTCAAGATATATTTCTATTACAAAAAAGTAGATGGAACAGAGAATAATGTGTTTAGTCCATCATCGTCTTTCAGCTGTCATTTAAACACTGGTGTGTCTGTAAGAAAAGAAAAGAAAAGTTGTACAGTTGTTTTGATCATGCTGTCAGAATTGTCTTTATTGTCTGTGGGGGAATCGCCTATGTAATTTCTTCTTCCTTGATACGATAATATATTGACCTCCTTCATTCAGTCAGAAGAAAGCAGGTTATGATGGCTCTACCCACCACCTACATGAAGTTTCATATTCTATCAGAAGAGAAACAAAGCATTTCTGGGAGCCAGAATCACTTATACTTCACTTCGCCTGTGTTCTCTTTCAATGGGACCTGGAAATGAAGTTAAAAGGTTTTCTTCACCAAACACAGAAAGGCTTCAAAAAAAATAATAAAATTCTAGGCTGTTATGTTGCAGTCTTTTCATTAAAGGTGGAGGGAGGGGAGGGGTTGGTTATGTTTTTTTTAAAGTTGGTCATTGTACTTGAAAAGTTTCAAAGATATAAAGAATATAAACCCCTTAAAATCTGGATCAATTTGGTTAACAAGGTAAATGTGATAGCTTTAAAATTGCTCAAACTGAATTAAAAAAATGCAGGTAAAAAGAAGATGATATTAGTGATATTATAGTGAAATGCAGGTAAAAAGAAGGTGATATTATTCAAAAGAAGGTGATATTATTTTCTCCTTCTTGTTAATTCATCGGGTAACTATGTCTTTACAGGGAAGTTGTATATGCTTTTGAGTCACAAAGTCAGGATTTTTTATAAAAATAAAACCAAAATTGAAACAGTTAGTCTTGTTATCTGGGAGCTCTAAGAGTGAGAGCAAAACTGGGCCTTGAGCTGTACCCCTGACCTTGGTTTAGTAAACCATAGGTCTGACTAATGGAACCCTGACCACAGGAAAAAAAAAATACGCCAAACACCCACAATTTGCCCATCTTTGGGTTGTTTTTTTTTTCCTTTCTATTTTTTTAAACTGCAGACACTTAATGCCATGCTTGCCTGAGAGCTTTTTCCTGTAGCTAATAATACTTTGCACTGCTGTAGTGCCTTTAATCCAAAGATCTCAAAGTGCTTTGCAGGCATTAATGAATTAAGCCTCATAACACCCCTTTGAAGTAGGTATTATTATAGCAGTCTTAGAGATGGGCTGAGTAATTTTCCTGAAGTTGTAGAGCAAGTCTCTGACAGAGTCAGGAATAGCCTGCCGAAGCCCCACATCTATGTGGCTTCTCTAACACCCCGCCATTCTCCCAGACTAAGACTCTTAAATCATTTTAATTTTAAATAATTACTTTGATTTACTTACTGTATTTAAGTCATATCTCTGCTAAATACAAGGGGAGGCATTGATTTATCCTTGGTGGGTTCGGCATTCACTGCCTGTGAAAGTTGTGCTGATAACGTGAAGTTAAACTGACACAAATCCCTGTGTGGGGATGCTCTTGTAGGAGGATAGGAGGGTTTTTTGGGGGCTTAGTCTGAGCCCCCATCTTCAGGCACACACACTCAGTCCTGTATGGCTTACATCAGTGTGGTTGACACCTACCCAAGTTGCCTGTGCATCAGCACGGCTGCCTGAAATTACCAAATTACTGTTTTCTATAGGCAATTCTCCATAAATGTAAACGGTCTTTTATACAGCTAGAACTGCACCTATGCGAGTAGTTTTCATTATCTGTGATAGACCAGCCCTCTTTCCTCCTTCTTGACACTGTTAATTAAGACTAAATGCATAGTCAGGATCTAAACCAAGTCTACCTTCGCTCAAAAAGCCATTTGAAGCGCAGCTTGAGCTGCCACACAGCACTGGCAGAGTTTTAACTAAAACTTAAATTCATGCTTTTAATTCTATTTTCAATTACGTATTAGGTACCATTAAGATCCAGATGCACAGAAAGGCTCTCTGAAGTATTTTAGATTTGGTGGATGGGGTATATCTTGGTGTGAGTTTTACCCTCTTCTTAATTGGTGGGGCAAGATTGTTTTTTGGGTACAGTAACTTTCTGTAACTTTCTCTGGCAGCAATTTTAGAAGCATCCAAAAAGGTAAATCGGTGTAAGCCTGCAAAGAAACAAACCCATACTCAATAAATTCATGCTGTCATGCCAAGCAGTTTGCTTTGCTTAGGTTAAGGGGTCAGGTGAGACCATTCTGGGGTGCTGCCCTTCAGCCATACAGTGCTGGTGTGGCAGTGACAGCGGTGTTCTCTGGACATACAGTGCTCTCAGATGAATTATGTCTGAGACAGAGAGGGAATCTGGCTGAGCTCTGGGTACTTGCCCCAAACTCCCCAGCTCCAGGCCTCAGCTGTGCCCTGACAAGGCTGCTCTGCCAGCAGGAATACAAAACAAAACAAATAAAAAAATACCCCAAAGCAACAACCACTGACGGATCCCTCAAAATGGCAGATGTAGATGGCCGGCTTCTACTGATAGGTTTTTTGAGTAGCTGTGCCAGGCACAGTGCACAGAAAGCGAGGGTTGGGTGGGTAAGTGTGTGCGATGGCATGAGGTGTGTGGGGAGACTGTGACCTGGCTGACCCACAGGCTCCACTGTTATGGAGAGCTTATCAGTAGCTGCAAATTCATGTGACGAGAGGCTGTGGAGAGTCACCGCTACAAACGATCCCAGGGAATCCATAGGGTCTTTTTTGCATTAGCTTGCAGATCAGACTTACTTATGGGAGAACAACCCTCACCAAAACTCCACGGTGTTTGCTAGCTGCCAGCCTTGCAAATACAGCCCGGTAGGGGGAAATGTGGCTGGCAGCCCCCTGCCTCATGCAGCCTTGTTAGTGGGGAAGGTTTTGCAGCTGGGGCAGAGCTGGTGCTCACAGCGCTGCCGACACCGCCAGCCATTCTGAATCAGGCCAATGATGCTGCAGCGTGTTTTATTTTTTCCTGTCCCTGGTGTTGGCTTGCATTTGGCCTGTTGATTTCAGTGTACGGCCATCAGTGCTACCATAATAACAACAGACATGAGCTTAAGCATCCCGGGGGCTGAAATTAGTTACTCCAACTATCTTGAGCCCACCAGTCTCAGGCACTATATTACTTTGATAAATATGTTTTAAAGACTTTCTAGACCTTTTCACTATGCGTTTTCCACTGGTTGGCCTGATAGCCAATGCCTGTTTTTCTCCCATATTGCTTTTCTACAGTATCGATGAATATTTATATTAACTGAAAGTGTATTGACAAACCCCTGTGCACTCTTTCTCACGGATGCCAAAGTCACAGTGCTGTGATTCCTCGTGAGGCACGTACACTTTCCATAACCTTTCATGGCTTCTGTGGGGGGTCTTTTCACTTTCCCACACATATATAGCTCTCTATGTTACTTTCTTGGTAGGAATGCGCTAATTGTCACACATCTTTCTTTTTTAAATAGATTAATGTCATAATTATCCTCATTTTCTTCCTTCCTGCTACAGGCAATTGCTGGAATGCTTTAGCATTTTTTGAAAAAAAAAAAAAAAAAAAGGAAGAACTCCCACCCCCCTCCTCCTACTTGTCTAGGGAAGGTGTTACCCCTCCCAAGACTAGGCCACGGTATCACTTGGGCATTCTTGAAAATTTTTTTTTTTTACTTCAGCTGCACACTTTGAGTTGAACTGGTTTTCATTCCCGTATTTGAAAAGCTCAGCCTTGTCCACTCACATTACAATTTAGATAGACCTTCAGCTTAGCTTTCTTCATGTTCTCCCAGACTTTTTTTCTACAGTGTTTTAGGAAACATGGTTGGCTTGGTTAGGTATCAGCCCAGCCCCACCAAAAAAAGAGGAAATCATATGTCCCTCCACCTCAGTGTAGGGTGGCAAGCAGGTTTCAGGTGTGTGCACCATGCTGGCAAAGGCATAAGACAATGAGACTTTGGCAGTGGTATTCCTTGATTTATGGTCATATTTGTTAAAAGGGCAAAGAAGCAAAATGTTTGCCTTGGCTCAAACTGCAGGTAGGGTTTCAGCAACACTGAATACAACCTACGCCGTAATTTGATAGCCACACTGGCCAGTGCAGTGAAGTTTGCTCCTCTGGCTTTTTGGGTAGACAGGTGGTCCCCGCATCACATGCTGATGCCAGTTATGGATTACGGGATTGTTAAGAGGTTAAAGGATGCATACATTTATTGGCCTGAGCCTTGCATTATATGGTTCTGCTCGGGTTCATTTCCACTGCCGCTGGAGAGGTGCTGTGTAGGTGCTATAGGCTGTATCACAAAGCTGCCAAAATAGACCTCTGGCTTGCTGATGGGATGTTTTAGGTGCTGCCCTGCTCCCAGGAAGAGCACAGAGGATAACCTGGCAAGCGACAGAAGTGCAGGCAGGTTTGTAGGACCTCCACCAGCTACCTCCAGCTTTGCCAAATATTGCCTTTTCCCTTTAGGAAATCTGGAACCATAGAATGGCATCTGTCAAGCCGTAGGCACTTGAGAGTAAGCACCCATCAGCATAACTTACTGTCAAAAACAGGTACAAATTCATTTCATCCCACTTTATGCCATATGCTGCTGTCAAAACTTCATGAACTGTTTAGGCAGCATGTTGGGACATTTTGACTAACTATGAGCAGAGCTATTTTTTTCATAGCTTTGTGTCATCGATGTTTATAATTGGGTATTTCCCTGAATTTGTTCTGGGCTGTACACCCAGCCTGTAGAAAGTGAACGTAACCTGGGTAGGTGGGCACCTCTGGATTCAGTCATCCCCATTCATGGGCACCCTGACTCTGAACTGGAAATTACACTGTGCTACACTGTTCAGGAACAAAGTTTTTCTTCTGTTTTAATGCTGATAGCTTAAAGATGGGGTGATTTTTTTTTCCTGTGCCTTGATGGAAACCTGGACTTTTGGAGCAGACATAAGCTGATGCTAAATCTCATTTTCTGTTCCTTTCTGCCCAGCCATTTTGTTTTCTTGACAAGCAAATTAACTAGCACATCCTGTGCTGTAATAAGTGGGAAACAGACCACAGGATAGGTAAAGAACACATTTGCTGTTTTATTGGTGCCTTGCAGGGCAATAATACTGAAAAAGGGGAATGCAAAAGAAACAAAAAAACGAAAACCAAAAAGAAAAACCCAGGATGGTGGCAACCCACATTGTATTTTTTTTAAAGAGTACATCAACTCCTGTTTTTTTTATTTATTGTGGCATGAATGATAACATAAAACCAAAACATGAAAATATACAACTTATATTACACTATGTGTTATGAACAAAATATAAATCTATAACTCTATGTTATATTTACATAATTATTTCTTTTATTAAATTTCAAGTGAGATGGTAGGTTGCACATACTTTGTTTTAAGCTCCAGGCATTTGATTGTCTCTATTTCTTTTCTATTTTCATTTCACTTGTAAAATCCAAAACGTTAGAAGGAGTAAGAGCTTTAGAGCCAATGGAGCTATATAAATACTGTTTCAGCAAACCAGTGACAAAAACACTGGGGAGTAGAGAAATCAGTCAGTAGAAAAAAACGAACTTGACATGTTCTTCAATCTGGGAAACTGACAAGTTAAGATAAAGTTGAAAAAATGTAAATATAAACCAAGCTAAACAGCCAGCCCATGCCCTGTGAATTGAGGATACACTTGAATCCACATCTAGTGAATTACACAACGTTCTTTGCAAAATTGAAGGTATGATTCTACCAAGAAGTGGGCAGATAAAAATATTTCTTATCTGATACAACATGCCCTTAAACGTATGAGATATCATATAGTTGCCATTCATTCTAGCAGATGAATTCTTGCTAAGTAAGGTCTACGTTTCCACGGAGTATAATTATTTCTGATGTTATGAACGTGATGTCAGAGGCTTCTTCGGGGACAATAACAGCTCATCTCTTTGGATTAAAAAGAAAAAGCTCTGAAAATGTGCTGTAAAAAGGTTAAAGACAATTTACTTTCTAAAAAATGATTTAATTAAAGAGAGAGTCTACTGCAGTAACCAAATCTTTGAAATAATGTCTTCGAAGAAAGAATTTCTTCCATATGCATTTGTAATAAGAGGATTTGGTTACAAAACTAATTAAATGCTATAATAATAGCTAGTGTTCTTTTCTGGGGGCCCGATTAATATAGCGGAACGGTTAAATAAAGATGTTAAATGCACTTAAAAATCCTATTTTACTAATATAAGGCATGAATAAATTGAAAAAGGATATACTCTGTGTTATTTAATTGAGCTTAGAAGCAAGTGCCTCCGTTTTTCTTTTTTCCTCTTTCTTTTCCCCTTTTCCACACTGCTGGTGTTGTTCTTTTGTAAGCTTGCGAGACACACAGCCTAAGCGGCTCCCCAGATTTAGGAGGAGGTGGCCTGTACGCCCCCCCACCCCTGCCCTGGCAGCTCCCCAAGATTGCCCCCGCTCACCAGGTTTCCAGGGAAGAGAGGAACGAAGCCCGCCTCGGTATTAGGGCCTCAATGCGCTTTTAGGTTAATACGATCCTAATCTCTTCTAACCTGTTTTTTCTTTCTACATGCTCCAGGGCACAGAACCCAGGAAAAAAAAAAAGAAACAAGACAAGAAGATCTTTTTATAAATGTATGATTTGCTTTGTTTTGGGTTTCTTTTTCTCAGAAATTAAAGAGGGACAAACAGGGCCTCATTTTCAAATCTGGTCTTCAACTGCTGAAGGATCTATGGGTGCTCATCCTTGGACCAACAAAACATTAGCACAGGCATTAAGTATTTTGCTGGTTTGGGACCACAGAGCCTTTTTTTTTTTTTTAATGATTTTTTTTCCTTTTTTCTTTTTCAACCTTGCTGCATCGGTTTCAACATCCAAATGCAGGAAGCGGATAGTCGGCTTAAGCTACCCATTCAAAAAGCCTGAGGGAACCCCAGGTTCTAGCGCAGTCTCTCAGACAGAAATGTGTACGGTAACAAAATTAGCGTTCATCTGAGCCCTAGCCCAGGCCAAGGCAGTGAGGAAAGCAGAGCGCTCCCAGAGAAAGAAGGGCTCTGTTGCACCATCCATTGCCGAGAGCGGAGCTCAGTCCCACAGCCCTGGCACGGGCGCTCCTCCGGCGTGGGACCCGGCCTGCCCATGGAGATGGGGCTGCCTCCAGGAGCATCTCCTGCGGTGCAGTTCCCAGTTCGGGGCTGAAATTCAGTCCCGCTGGAGTCAAAGGGCCTTCTTCCCACTGACTTCCCCGAGGCCGGCTTTCCAGCCCACACGTCTAAGACTTGCTCCAATCACGCCTGCCGCAGTGGCACCTACCTGGAGCTAAAACAAAGTATTCTGGTAGCCCAAAGTGACACAATTAAACCAGAGAGTCTCTATGACGTAGTGGAAATCAAGCATCCAGCAAATGTGAGGTGAACCCACAAGAGTCAGAAGTAATTTGTTCACAAAGACAGGGAACAAATGTAAAAGTTAAAAAAAAAAGAAGGAGCAAATATCTGTTTTCACATTGTACATAATAATGATATAAAAACAATTGTCTATTATTTTTTTTTCCTTCTTATCCGAACAGAGTGCTTCAAAAAAATTGGCTCTAAATGACTGGTGTAATTAAATAACTAAAATGAGTGATGAGAGAGCAGAAGTTAATTAAGATTGAAAACAACACTCCCATTAATTCACTCCATCATAATAAACATCAGAAGTTGACATGGCTGGGGCCAAAATTAAAATAAAAGAAAGAGGAAT
This sequence comes from Jacana jacana, assembly GCA_013400555.1. Classification (NCBI taxonomy): domain Eukaryota; kingdom Metazoa; phylum Chordata; class Aves; order Charadriiformes; family Jacanidae; genus Jacana; species Jacana jacana. Next base: position 65,659 of record VZTM01009778.1, on the reverse strand, counting down.
GGTGTGAGCAGAAGAAGAAGCGATTTGTTTTCATATGTATATATATATATTTATATATATATAAAAAGGCAAGGTGGGGAGGGGTGTCCATTTTAAATAGCCTAACAGCTTCATTTGCTGCACTGCCAAATTAGAACAGAATAAAATAAAGTTAAAAAAGGGGGGGGGATAAAATAAATTATACATAATTTACTAATCTGGGAACAGCAAACCATTATTATTATTATTATTATTATAACCATTACAACACTAGCAAGAAGAGGCAGTTCAACTGAAAAAAAAAAACCCAACAGTCATAAAATACAAACAAAAAGAACCCTCTCTGACATGGAGGATTTGATCAGCTACTCCAAGCATATCTTCAGAGCAAATCTTCTGAGAGAGAGAAAATAGCAAAGATTTTTTTTTGAGGCAGAGGTGGAAAACAAAAAAGGGAAAACAGGAGAAAAATAAAACAGATGTTGCAGGGTAAAACTATCACACATCCAAACCGCTCGTCGGAGTATTGTCCTAAGTCTTCAATGGCATTTGCTTGTTTGCTTTGCACAAGGTCTGCAGAGGTCAAGTTACACTTCAAGTGGGATCTCAAGAGGGAAAGAAAGACCTCCCATACCTCCTTCCAAGTCCCTCCTCCGACATGCCCCTTTCATCCTGCACCTGGACTGAAATGACTGACTGCACCAAGGGCTAATTTTTTTCCTGACTGAGGGACGTTTTGCAAAGTCAGTGTTGCCAAGTACTGAAGACCATGGCTGTGGTGAATGCTGGGGCTGGGATCTCACTGATACTTATATGCACAGGCCTATTTTTATAAGTTAAAAATGGTAACAATAGCAATGAGTCTCTCTGTTGGGGCTGGGATTTACCGGAGAGCAACCAGAATTGCTGCAGCATCCTCAGTTAGAAAACTGACTCAGAGGAAGGCTTTTGCCTCAGTACAACCCGAAGACTTTGCTTTCCAGGCCAGAGAAAAGCTCCTGGACAGCTGCTGTTTGAAATTAGAGGTAGCCTTTTTGGTTGGTTGGCTGGTTTAGATCTAATGCTTACTAACACAAACCTGGGTCCTTTCCTTCTACAGATCAGAGTGAGGAGATGAAAAGAGCCCCTGATTCTCTTGTATTTACATTATTTGTGGTCTGAAATAAAGGGCAACCTTCAGTTACTTTACTGGAAATACAAGAGGCTAACTTCAGCTCAGGATTGCTGGTGCCCAAGGAAGGCAAAATTGCCCGAGTAACATACCTAAGGACTCTAGAACAATACCAGAAATATTATAGCCCAGGAGAACAATTTTTCACTTGCAAGAGGCAGAAGCTAAGGAAACTCGGCACCGCAAAAGGTCTGGATTCTTACATGCCAGCTTTGAATACGGAAATCTCTTCATAGCTATTAGACTTCCTGCCTACACAAACATCCCACTGATAAAAATGGATGTCTCCGAGCTTAAAGGAGAAAAAAATTCAGTTTAAAAAAATCGCCTCAGACATCAGTACTCAGCCACCCTGAAGGTAGAAATTCATTAACACTGGACATCACAGTAACCTAATTATGCTCAGCGAGGAGGTAACATTTCTTGTTGCCCTGTCCTGTGCTGAAAAAAAACATATTTTGGATAAGCCTTTTTTATGTTGCTTATGCTGCCACTTGAAGTGTAAATTAAAAGCAAAGGCTTGTTACAGACCAAGTCATTTGGAGGGTGCGGGACTTCATTCTGGAACATGCTTTTTGCTCACGATAGTCCAATATTATTCTTATTAGTACCATAAACACGCACACATGAAAATCCAAGATCATAAAATATTTTTTCTCTAAATTTCTTATGTCTCTCTCTCTCTCTCTCTCTCTCTCTTTTTTCACCTGAGAACGGCACCTACAGTTTCCTTTAAAAAACAAAACCAAACCCAAAAATATGTCTAATCTCACCAGCTGCTGGTATATCAGGTTCTTCAAGGGATTGTCTAAGATACAACACTGTCCTAACTTAAGACAGAGCAGGAAGCAAACGAAAAGCAAGAGAAAAATGAAACAACGAAACAAGAGGAGACCAACCAAAA
>VZTM01009778.1:31295-63572 GCA_013400555.1 Jacana jacana | reverse complement strand
AAAAAAAAAGCAAATTGGACTAGTTCAGCGCTTTAGTACGAATTTGGCACTTGCTCAAAGACTCAGTATGGTGTGCAACTGATGAAGAGAAGTCCTCTCTTGAAAGGAAATAATTGCTTGTTGGGGTTAACAGAAACAGACTCCCCACTTCCTTCCTTGCCAGCCACGCGCACAGGCACGCACACACACACACACTTCTGACCCAGATTTGCCAGGGAGGAGGAGGAGGAGGAGGAGACAGAGGGGGGGTCAAAGAATTTTATCTTTTTTCTTTCCTGTCAGGTGCATTACCAAAAAAAAAAAAATTATTTCTCTTTAAACTGTAGCACAAAACAACAAAACACATTCACAAGCCACTTGTTGGCACTGTGTACCTGAGTGAGAATTTCTAGAACATTGTAGAACAAACAGCCATAAAGTTTATTTGAAAAAAAAATAATAATAATAAAAGGTCGACGGGTAAGACTTCAGTGCTTGGGTATAGCAGCTGAATTACTGGCATTATTTTACCCATAGCTTATATCATTCTGTTGTTGTTGTCGTCGTTGTCTTTGTTTCCTTTCTTCTGAGCCTTTTTTCTTCTGATGCAGGCTGATGTCTATTAGTCAGCTGATGTCCCAACTAGTTAAGACTAACAGTTAAAGTAACAGTCAGTGTATGAGAAAGTTAATGTGCTTGGCCACTGGTAAGGATAAACCAGATGGGGCTTTATTTGTTTTTTTCTTTTCTCCTTGAAGTCCTGTAGGTCACGAGATATTTGGACCCTGATCAGTTGGCTTGCCCCGCAATGTGATTTTCACTGTCACTGCCATAGTCCGCATCGGGGTCATCCTCTTCCTCATCATATTCATCGTAGATTTCTCCATTGACGTCATCGGTCTGCATCTCTTCCTTGATATGAGGCTCCTCGCCTTTGATGCCGTAAGTGCTCTGGATGACAGGCATCCCGGGCTCCGGGCTGCTGGACACGCTCGAGTGCTCGGAGGGCAGATGCGGGGAAGGCATTCCTGCCATGGCGATGGCTCCTGGGTAAACTACGCCCGCGGTGGCAATGGGAATCTGTGCTTGTTGCCTGTCATGGAGAAAAAGTAAAAGGACATTTGAATACTGGAAGGAGTAAAGGGAGGGCAAGCACAACAGCGCTTTGACAAGCCCACAGCGTATGCTCTTGTGCATTCAGAGGAAGCTCCTGGATGGTCCATACCAGACAACCCTTACATTAATATTCCAAACTCGCAAACTGATGTTCCTGAAATGAACACCAAGCCCTAACTAACTTAATTGATAAGAAAACATCATCTCTGTAGCTGCCGGAACCACACAGCTTCGGCTTGCCTGCTTGTGATGCAAGCCTCTTTACTGGGTAAATTGGATGTCCCATGAGCTGCCAGCCAAAAATAAAAACTTTTCAATTGTGGTCCAACTTAAAATAATCCAAACTGCTGGCAGGACTATACATAAAAGTGGCCTTGCACATTGCCAACAGGAGAGATGCGGTGTTTGCACAAGAATGGGGAGGTGCCGTAAGAAACTACCAATGGCTCAGTAGAAAGCAAGGCAGGTCTCTCCAAAGAGGCACTCCACATTCACTCAGAGACCTGGCCATTATTAGGGAGAGGAACAGTGGGCTTTCTGGGGGCAACATGGCTTTACAGGATGATCACTAAGCGCCTCCCACTGGAAGGTGATAGTTTCCACAGTGAGTGGCACTAGTGAGAAGCAGAACCTTTGAAGCAAGGTGGATAAAATTGGAAAAAGGCAGACCTAAAACGGAAGCACGCATTATTTAAAAATAAATAAAAAGCAAGCAAGCAAGCAAGCAACATGAGCATTTGAGAAAATCCTCTACAGGATGCCTTTATACGGCATCTAAGCCTTGGAAACCTGTCTGCAGTAATGAAAGAAGAATTATTCCAGGCCATAGAAATTCCCTTTGCATCAAGAACACTAGCTGTGTTATACCAGTGTTTGTTTCCCTGAGAAGCTTCAGGGTCCCAACGAGCCTAGAGGTTTAAAATTCATGCTCCTTTTGTTTCCTTGCTGCATGAAGTAATTCCATTGCAGTAATACTCTTCAGTACATGCTGCACATTGTAATGTCATCAGCGGTGTGTCCATCTGCACTGAAAAGCCTTGCCACGGGAGACAGGGCAGAGTCTCTTGAGATGAACATTCTTAATTAAGAATGAAACCCTCCCCTGTTCCCCTGCCTGCCTGTGCCCTGGCTGTACAGTAAGCCTTGCACAGTACAGTGATCCTGAAAGACTTTCCTCTGCCAAACAGCTTTACAGTTGTTTGGAATTGCTTGCTGCATTTTCAGATACTTCCTGCCTGCCATTCGAGCGAGGCCTCCCTCCACACAGTCCTTATTTCCGCGTTTCTGAAACAAGCAGAAGTTGTCTCAGCTGAAGATATAGCTCTTAAAGTAGGGAGCGGATCTAATTTGCATTTTATTCTTAATTCAATAGGAAGGCTTTTGTTTTCTGGAGTCAGCATTTCTGTAACAAGATTCAGCACACTTAAATTGCTTTTAATATTTAACAATAGGAACGCTTTGCACTTAAATGGTGTTTTTCAGAGTGCTTTTCAAATATTAAATAATGTAAGAATAGCATTTTTCCACTTCTATAGGATGTCCACTCCAGAGGATCTCAAAGCAGTCCTCAGATACTAATGTATTAGGGCTCTCAGCAGCCCGGTGAGGTGAGCTTACCCTACTACTGTTAAAGACGAGGACAGGGAGACATAGAAGAATTAGTTTCAAGAGTTGCAGAAACATGCCCAGTACTTCCCATTGTTATGCCTTCAGACGGGCTTTGTCCTAGCAGCTGGCATAGCCACAGCTCTTGTAAACCGTATCACATGTTTTGGTGCCCAGGCAGGAGCTGGACTGGTGTTTAGAAGTTTAGCCCTAAATGACCTGTACCAGGTGATGCAGCAGATGGGGAACTAAAACCAGGAATGCATCTGCAGTGCTGTGACTGCCAGCATCAAACACTGACCCTGCTGCAGTCATCGGCTGCTTTGTCAGTAACTCCTATAAAGATTTCACCCCGGGTTCTGTGCTCTAGTGCCCCAGTGCAAATTATCTCCTGAAATGTCTTGATTTCAATGTCAGCCTTGTTTGGAAAGCTAAATTATATGCGGAATGTTACAAGGTTAATTTTTTTTCCTCATGATGAAGCATGCATGTTAACCAGATAAGCAGTGTTTTGGGGACTCTGTTGTCACCTATTCTTTTTCCAGAAGGTCCCCCTCCTCTTTTTTTAATCTCTTGATGCCAAATGTTGGCTGACTTCCCTGTGTTTGTTTCAGTGCTTACCATTGGGATCACTGGACCTGCCAGCGCCACAGGGTTAAGCAGCTCAAATTTCTCTGCTGAGCGGCTTATTATAACAATGCACACTGTAGCTGTTTAAAACACAGTCTGATGACACTTAACAGTTGCCGGACAGATATTCTCTCCTTTATTGCTCCTTCTAGTCATTAACCAGAGGGATGTGCAACTCAGTTCATATTAAAACAATTTCAAATTCAGACAAGGTAGACCACAAATTCCAGTGTTTCTGAAGATTGCTCTTGTTGCTGGATTTGCTTTTTTTAAAACCACTATGCAGCTTTTAGTTTTCTGGAGTGAATACAGAAATACTGCAGAATATTTGATTACTTCTGATTCTTTTGATCTACTGTAACCAAAACCAAGGAGTCTTTGCAGAAGGAATATACATCCTAGTTTTCCAGGCAGATTTTAATCTAATCATATCAAGCTGATCTATTATCTGTTTATCAGAACAAGTCTTCTTGAAAATTATGCTCAGCACAGAGCATTTAGCTTACTGTACTGGAAGACACTCCCTCGTATGACAAATGCTGTCACGACGAACAATGCAGACAACTTCATGCCTGATATGAATTAACTGAGCCAAGTTCCTATTCCAACTCAAGTTCAGTATATTCAGCAGTCCTTTTGCAGACCACTTGTTACAGATCATACTGAACGCAAGCTTGTATTTTTGGCTTTTGGATCATGAGGCACTACCACAGATTCAATCAGATATACTCTCTGAGGCCTCATAATAAAGTAATACTTACAAGGCTTTATTAGAAGACTTATGTTCCATCGGAAAATGTTAGGCTTTTTTTTTTTTCTTTCGCATGATCAGAGTGGAAATGAGACAGTTGGCCAAAGCTGTAAGATGAGTATATAGCAGAGCCAACAAAAAAATCCCTAACTGCTAACTTCCTCCTGGAACACATTGTTTTAAAGCACAAGCTTCATATTATCTTAGCAATATATAATGTTCTTGCCAATAAAATATAATATTTACCACACCAAATTAAGAATTCTCCCTGAAAAATTTTTTTAGCTGAAACGAGCGGTAGTTTTTAAAGGTCCCATACCCAACATTAAAATACTGCCTCATCTCCTGGCGTCTGTTGCGCATGATAGCCTTGTACTCGCCAATGCGTAATTTTTTGCCATCTACGAGGCAGGTACGCTTCGGCCTTGGCTTGTATTTGTAGTCTGGGTATTTCTCCAGGTGCTGCTTGCTGAGTCGCGCCTGTTCCTCATAGTATGGCTGCTTCTCTAGGTTTGTCATAGCTTTCCAGCGAGATNAAAAAAAAAAAAAAAGAATGAGAAATGAGACTCTACTCTTCCACAAGCACTGAAAGGCAGAGAAACAAGTAGGTCACCCAGAACAAGACACCTACGGTCATAATGCTTTGGGCTGGCAATCTGTCAGAGCTTCTAGACGGGGGTCAGGTCTTGTTTATATTTGACTGGTAAACCTCTTGGCTATGGCCATGCGGCAGAAAGAGAGAGGATACTGGAAGTTTTGACTCAATATTTTGTGGAAACTTATCTGCATTATAATGATTTCCAGGTGGGAAGTAAAACCATCATCCTGACAATGAGAAATCCCTGATACTTTGTTTCAGAAAATGAGGCAGTGTATTTAAATGGAATGGCCAAAGAGCCCCTAGATACACAGAGTCTGCTTTGCTAATTCCCCCCGCACTTCTCATTGGCCGTGGGTCTGTTTTCACCTCCTGTTCTGGAGCAGCAATTCCATGTGCTGCAATCTAGACACTGTGCTCCACCATGGCTGAATCAAGGCATAAACTCTGGATAGGCATGTGTCTACAGCTTATTCTTTCATGACAAACAACATATCATTCTAGCTTCCACATTTGTGAGAAGCAGAATATGAGCTGATCGTAAACACTGCTGGGTACAGGAGCCTGCAAAGACCCTGAAGCAATGCCTCTAAGAGCTATAAACTATCCCATATGTCTCAGTGGGGTTTTAACTCCAAGACCAAATCCTGGTGAACACTGCCAGCTCCAACTTAAAGAATTTAGTATGTGTCATGAAAGGAAGAGCACTGGGATATGGCAAACCTCTCCATGGAGCTGCACTATGGCTTCTTTTTTGGCAGTCCTGTTTCTGATGCTGCCTATGTTAGTGCCTATTTTTGAGCTAGGGAAATAATGAAGACTTTAACAATTGTTTTCAAATTCTTCTTGAAAATTAGAAACTAATATTTCTTGAAAGGATATAATATGGGAGCAGAAAGTAAAATTTCTTGAATCACTTATCCGATTTTATTTTTCTATGAACTACAGAAGTGCCTCAGGGTAAGACACATTTCAAATAACAGGAATGGTCCAAGCTGTGAAACGTGCAGCCTAGAAAGAAAACTTTATTCGAAAATAGTCGATTTTCCCTTTGGAAGAAAGGTCTGAATAGTTTCTCAATTTAATGGGTTCATAATGTCATATGTCATACTTGACTTCCTCTTGTTCTTCATTTTTTATGGTTACTCATACCATACTTAGCTCACACTATTACTCAGACTGGTCTTAGCTCACCATGCCCCTAAGACTCGCAATATAAAGAGGGTAGTTCCCCTTCCCAGGAAAGAAAACAGTTTGGTTCCCTCTAGAAAGGCTCCTTCTGATCACTGACACCATTTCCCCCATTGCTCTTTGAATCTTTATTCCAAACTGCGCTGTGGGCTCCTGGAGTGAAGGGCTAAAAGGCTGGTACAGCCTGACCTCACACCTAGAGATAACGATTTGTAAACAACCACATCTTTGTTCTGAAAAGGAGCAATCCCTTTCATAGCAAACACTACTTTGCTATGAACTTAATTTTTCATAATTTTTACAACAAGTCACGTGCAGGTAGTTCTGGAATGGGAAACAGTTTAATTACATACTAGCTTAAGGGCAGCACTGTATTAGTGTGACTAGATGGTCTCTAGGATTTGGACTAAACTCCTTCACGGCACTGTGTATGTCATACAGACATAGTAGCTATGCACAGGGATTTGTGGCATGGCTCCGTGTTATGCAGGGCAACAAACCTCTGTGGTCAGAATCCTGGTCAGCAGCTTTGTCTCCTGTGGAGAAATTATTCCAAGCTTTTTCTGGCAGAGAAAGTGACACCAACTTTCCACACATAGTACCTCGTAGATTTGAGGCTAAATGACACAGTGATAAACATGAGGAGTCTGCCAAAACACTGAACACCTACTAATGCTGAGTAAGATGGAAACATAGACAGTGCCCGTGTTGAACAATGTTAAGAACTCAGGGTAAAGCCTGTGAGCTGTACAGATAAAGGTCTACCTTCAAATTCTACCTCAGAGACACTGACACTCTGGCATTTCAGCATATGAAGAAAATAATAAAAGCTAGTCTAAATACAGAGTCTTCTAATCACAGACCTGCTGTAGCACCACTGGCATAGCAAAACAGCCCCAGTCCCATTTCCTGCTGATGAATCAGTTTTTATCTATGAATAATAAAGGTGAAAACCTCAGTCATTAAGCAAATCTTGACAACTGTTTAAGATGCTGTGAAGGAACCTGCAATGTAGGACCTTACAAATAATTTTAGACAGATAGACAGACAGAAAGGTAGAAATTAAAATCAGTTGTTTCAAAATTTCCATGAAATTGTTCTATTCCAGAGTAATTCTTTTTTCACCATGCTAGCTCACTTGCTGCAATCCTACAGTCAGATCCGGGCAGGCAGATTCCTACCCCCTCATGTGAAAAGATCTGTAAATAGTGGGTGAAGTCAGTCAAACACATAAGTCTCTGCAGAATCAGGGCCACAAAGCCTGAAATTTTGATGCGTAATATTTGTACTTACAGTTACACATACAATATTTATACATAAATGTCATTTGTTATGTTTTTCCTTCTTAAGCTGCAAACTCAATACAACAGAAATCCTGGCAGTCTCACCCCTCTTCCCAGCAAATTTTTAATAGCTGCATTCTGCAGCGATACCTCCACTTACTATGAATTTACTGTTTTTACAAAATATACCAGATATAATTTACTAGTATGTTTTGAAGTATCATAAATAATTAAACAATGCTGTCAAAATAAATTTTGAAAAAGGGCACATTTGCTAATGTTAAATCCTTGTCTTTTACATTTTGTTATTTTCACTTATTTTCCTATTAATATACAAAACCCAATCAGCTCTCTGATTGGTCTTAATCTGAAATTTTGAAAGTTTGAAGAATACGTGACTGTGGCCTTTGAATCTGTACTCACAGGCGAGCCAAGCTATGAATGAATATCATCAATCAACATGCTAAAACTGGTTAAAAATACCTTGGGTTTGGACAAAATATATTTGTAATAGCTTTATCTGCCGTTGTTTTCTGTGTCTATAAACACACACAATCAGGCACAGGTACCAAGCCCAAGCACAATTCCAAACAAGGTATGATTGAAGAATCTTGAAAAAATCCTTCTTTTTAACGGAAGAATTACACTCTTGGGTGAGCTTTCTACTCACCAACTGTGTTAGAAAGCTTTGAGCGGGTCAAGTATGGAAGCCTTTTCTCCTTGACTATGAAAACAAGAGCTCATTCCCCTTCCTGGATGCATACATAATGACAAACAGGATTCTCACACAACTCTCCCTTGTCTGCTGGCTGAAGCATTTAGAAACAAATAAGAAAATTCTAAGCCTTTGCAGCACCAACTATGGCTCCTACTCCCAGACTGAGCTGGGGCAGTTAAGAGTGGTGCCTTCACGATGACTGTGAGGATGGCTGTAGATGCCAGCTATTTAAGCCCAGGGCAGGAAAAGAGATGTTCCCATGCGGTACCCCAGCACTTGTGCTCTGGCACACACACGTGTGCACTAGGTGGGGTTAGGAGCTCTGCTTATTGCTGATTTTAAGCCAAGTTTCTCTGACAATAATTATCAGCTTTTTGTAATATTGCCTAACTTCCAGTCCATTAAACTGATACTTTTCAGTCTGAAGATCTGAGTCAGTCTGGTTTTATGTTTAAAAAATACCCTCACACACACAAACACTTGTATTAAGTACAGGTTTGTATTCTCACACCCATCCACAAGAGAGTTTCTGCAGGTAGTATCCAACTTCATCTTTTCCTAATCTCTTTATGCAGATTCCTCAGTGAAAGTAATTAACATATTTACAAAAATATCTAAACAATGCATTATTACATTGATAGGGTCCAGCAGACCCATTTTAGCACTTTTTTAACAATTTACTAAAAAAAATCATTATCCACAAGTTTAAGTTGCAATGAACAGATGGATGACAAACGTATGCACAGATGAATTTAGTGACAAATCCATGTATCTAATTTTTATGCTCAAAACATAATACCACTGTGTCAAGCATAAGAGCGTTCTAGCACTGGGAAGGTCACCTCCTCTCATTTTACTATAAAAATGGCCCTTGATCGGTGACAATTCCATCTAAGCTACTCTCTGTGACAACGAGCTCTCTGACCTCAATGTGTAGCAGTGCTGCTAAAAAACTGGGAAGGGAAAATTGTGGCTTCCTAATAAAGAGATCCCAATACCTGGCTGAACTGTAAGCTTCTAGTTGCTCTCCCTCCGCCAGTTAACAGAGAGCTCCCTGCTGACTTCAAAAGACTGGCCTTTTGCAATTGAGGGAAGACCTTTGTAACGTTTCTGTCAAGAAAGAAGACGTCAGGACTTCCCCCTCCATTGCATAGGTGGAGTAAAAAAATGAAATGTGATGCTGGAAAGAAATAGAAACATCATCTCTTATGCTTCAGACCTTGCTTTCCCCCATATCTGGCAGCAAAACAGAAAGAGTTTGGAGTCAGCTATACTGTCTGTCACCTCAACAGGATCTGTAATGAATTTGCACATTTTACTCCAACTACTGTATATCTAATCAGAAAAAGATGTCCCCATATCTCCCTGATCTAGCGCCAAATAGTAAAAGGTGATTCCTTATGTTAACAATTTCAGCAGAATGGCTTATTAAAACCAGATTTTAGGGTATTATAAAATGCTTAGAAGCCCTTTAAAATGTCAACCAGGATCCCCAGAGACTGCGTAAAATGTCAGCCCAGCTCAAGCGCCTGTTTTAAGCAGAATGAATTAGCAGCGTGCTGTCGGAGGTTGTTATCCAAAACAATCAGTTAAGAGGGAAAACATCAAGCTCTCTTTGTACTTTCTATATGAAAAGGGCCATTCAGAATGATCTTGTAGATTTCTGAAGCTGATTATTTAAAAACAGGTTTAACCAGGTCTACTCTCAATTTAGAAACAGACCAAAACTATTACTGCCCTGTCCTCAGCCTAATCACATCATACACCTCTGACCAGTATAATCCCTTTTAACCAGTATAAGGTTATTTTACCATTAACACAACCAATTTAGCCTTCTAATCCTGTTCCCATAACTAATCTAATCATCTCGTGCCACCCTTTTAATCATGGGTTAATATCGCCCCATCTGCCATCTACAGCCAATGCATGCTGCCTCTCTGACCAATTCTACCTCATTTCCATTTGCCTCCTGCTAACTTTTCATAAAGCCATGCTCACCAAGTTGAACTTCAAAACACTGACCAGTCTAAACTCAGCCCTGCAGCTGGTTAATGCTGCCATTACAATTGTGCTACATCTCCATAGTTGTCTGCAAAACCAATGAGACCTGCAGACCCAGTAAACGTGCCCCTTGCTTAAGCTTCTGCCCACCGGCATGAGGGACACTTAGGTCCGGTAACGCAGTCTTTATAAGTAAAAATGCAACACCTCTGATTTGGTCACGGGGTTATTTGGTTTTTCTGCAGAAGAGTAATTCGTTAGCCTGAGTTATCTTCGTTGTTCACTTTCTGTATCATTCAGTGTGTCACAGAAGAATAACTTAGGATAGAATTTGGGCCTGGAAATTTGAGCAAGTAGTGAAAAGTTGGACGATTACGGCATGAAATTCAGTAGATGATGTTAATGACAAATATTGCTTGGGATGTAAAGAGCAGAGGATATGGCAACTAGTTCTGATGTTTCTTTTTTGATTTCAGAATTCTTTTCAGAATATTCAGAATAAAAGCAGCTTGTGAAAGAGATCATGTACTAAAGGGAAATTTAATATAACAGGAACATAATAAAAATCCTTTAAAACTGTCAGTGTATAAAATAAAAGGATGTATTTCAGGACCTTTTCCCTATGGCCATTGATTTGAATGGAAAGTGCTATGGCACAAATCAAATACAGTGGTGTGCTACCTTAGTTAGATGTATGGACGAATAAAGCACCACAGTCGTTTTGTGCTTGTTCCACAGCCTAATGAAATGAACTGCTTTTGTCTATTCAGTTCATGTTTTTGCACCCAAACCACTACCACAATCTCAGCAATTACAAAGACACAAGAACGTGTCAGGTTATAGTTACGGTTAATGTCATATTGTTGGGCAGCACGGTAAAAGCTCCTATCACTGTTGTCCTTGGTGCAGTCATTAAGTAGCAAAAAAGCCAGTCTAGAGACAGCAAATTCTGTTGTGTCAGGTGCTCAGCTCTGTTCATTCAAAAGTTTTTTGAGATTTCCTACTAAAGTACAGTGCTCTATCATTCTTACCTAGTATCTTGCTGATATTGGAGTTGTGCATGTCAGGAAAGGCTTGAAGGATCTTTCTCCGTTCATCTTTAGCCCACACCATGAATGCATTCATTGGGCGCTTGATATGAGGCTCATTGCTACCACGCCCTCTGGATTCCCGATAAATTCTAGACTCCGAAACTCCTGCGCTTCCTAAAAAGAAAGAGAAAAACATTCCAAGCTTATGGTTCATTATGCAGCTTCCGCTGTCATCACTAACTTAGGTCAGGTGCTGCACATCACTAGTATTCGCAATAAGTTAATGTTGTTTCTTCTTTTTACTTAAAGCATTAGAAAATACCATATATTGTCTGGTTTTTAGTTATTCTATTGCTTCAGTATCACATTGTATAGACTTGATGAAGAGTTCCAATTGTTTTTTTCAACAAAAAGGATAAAACACCTTTTCTAAAACATCTTTTATTTCCTAGTAATATAAACCCAACACTTATCAACGTAGAATTTTTTTCCCATTTCTTCCTTTCTTGATTACAGAATGTTGCTTGTATTATGTTACATATCTTCTGCCTTTTTTGTCTTGGGAATGGGATGATATATGGCAACATCAGGTATTTCTTCTTAAGCAAGTCTCCAGCCAGCAAATGAACATTTATACATCTGCCTGTTTTTGTGCTTACCTCTCCATAACAACATAACCAACAGCAGAGAAAGAAATGTTATGCTTACTTCATCAAACCAAGGAACTTCCTACAGATGCAGAGGGTACATCACAATGGATGATCAGGCTCATTCTGTGATCTCATTTATCCACATCTATTTCCCTCCTCTATTCCCTTTTACCATACGAAATAACATACTTGGTCCTTGGAGAAGTGCGGCATACAAAAGAGAAGGCTAAAAATCACCTCCAGATTTAAACCACCACATGATGAATCATTTTTTCCTGCCCTTTTCATTGCCACTTATTGCTAACCGCTCTTATTCCTCACAGACCTCCAAAACTTGGATTCTCCTCCAGATCCCATCAGCATGTACACACAAACCTGGAAATAAGGATGTGCCATTTGTACTGACCGTCAGAATCTCCACTCATGTTGAAATCCATCATTGCGTGGCTAAACTTCCCGTCTTCACTCTGTTTTACTGCCAGTTGCTGAGTCAGGGTCTCCAGTGTTGTTTTGTCCTGTATGGGCAAGATGACGGGATTTGGATCAGGAAAATCATTGTAACTGCAAAGTTCATAGGTAATTTAGAAGGTTGACAGGGAGGCTGGATAACAATTCATTCACAACGGTTTACTGAGCCAGGTATTTAAGAATATGTGACAATATTTTTTCTGGAAGGGATACGGTTGTAGACTCTACCAAGTTCTTTTTAAAACATGCTTATTAGGTAGTGATGAGCAAACTTCATAGTGTTGAAAAGATTGGTTTAGTTAGGCATGATAAAATTGGCTGCACATCTGAAGAATACTTCAACTCTCTATGTCCCTGGGACTGCAAAGCTGCACTAGAACTTCAGATGATACATGCTCTTTCGTACTATATTTATTGTTTTACTCTATTTCCAGCCTGCAATCAAAGTGCAGAGACACAGGCAACTTTGCCTTTTTTCTTTTTTTGAAAGGCAATATTTTAGGAAGCAGCCCACAGGGAAAAAGAAACCCAAACCCTGTAGTTCAACCTTACTCAGGCCTTGGAAAAGGGTTAGGCTGAATCAGGCATGATGCTTGGGCAGCAGTTTGTGTTCTTGTCCAGACTGTTTTGCCCAACCCTACTAACACCCCGTCCGTCATTCATCTAGTCAGAACTATCTGTGAACTCTGGATTGCAACAGGCTAGTGCGTGCTGCCAATTAATCTGTCAGCCTGCAGTGGTGTCTAAAGACACTGCCAGAACAACATGCCAGGACCATCAATTCCAATGTTCTCTTGAAAACACCTCTCTTCCCCCTGAATTGTTTGACTTTACAAACACAAAGGTGTTCCATTTTCCAACTGTTTTTGTTTTCCCAATGAATTTTACTCATAAACATTCTATCTTCCTGACAATCATATGTTTAAAAATAAATCTTTCAGGAAAGCAATACTAACATTTCAAAATGTTAGGCACTGTGCCTTCTGCAAAGCTAAGAAAATGACATGATACGGAATGATAATAAAGTGGCTCCAGTCGAAAAAAATCTTTTGAGCTTCTTCCTGCAAGAAAGATTGCTGTTTTGTTGCTCTATTCCACTCCTGATGACTGTAAAAGATCAACAAACTAAAAAAACTTTTAGATTTCACATGGCAACCGGAGACTTTACAACTATTCTATGTAGCCTAATAATGTCACTGGGTTGTATTACAGAAGAAAACAGAGAAGAGAACAATACGAATACAGAAACGCTTCCCGCAATGTGATGTCTCTGCATCTGCAATTCAAAGAACAGTTCAAATTCATGCAAGTCATTTCACAAAGATTTTCTTGAGAAAGTTAGAAACAAGGCTAATCTGCCGACTTTGTCCACTTGCACAGAGTAGGGAATGCGAGGTTAACTTTCCTTCTCCTCACGTTCATTTTCACTGTGGATCCCTTTTATACTTCTGCTGCCCTGGCTATCAGCAGACCCATCACCACCAAAACCGTACAGAATGAGTTAGCCTCTTGGTTTTTGCAGGAAAAGCTCGTGCAGCAGAGTCAGCCTTGAACAAGCAAAAGGGTTTCTGTAACGCTTCCAGGAATAGCAGATCCAGAGAGCTTGAAAAGATTTGAATAAGCACCTGAACTATTCAGGCATTTAGCTTTACCAAACTCTTTGATCTACTGGTTTTAACTCAGCTCTCATTTCTAAAGCAGCCTGTCGGCAGACAGAAAGTCAGGAATAAGTTGACTTTGTATTTCTTCCAAATGGATCTCAGATATCTAATGGAAGTCAACAGTTTTCCCCCAGAAAAAAAAAAAATGTATTTACTGTCAACTTCGTAATGATAGAGTTCAAACATTTTTATGTCAGAAATCATTTTAAAATGCTGCCACCAACCTAAAAAAATAAGAGAACAACTCCTCTTGTTGGGTATATTATGGGGGAAGGGAGTTATTCTGTTGCAGACTTTTCTTGAATCATGTATAAACCTCTTAGAGAAACAGAGCTAAGAGCGCAAAGGGCACAGGCTTAACAGCTTTTTCTTTATGCAGTAAACGCAGCTGTTGAAGTCAGAGGCAGTTACATTCAGAACCACACTCTGCCGACATGATCTGATTGAGTCTTAAGGTCAGTGAATACTCCAGCATGCTGTCGGTAAGGTGCACACTGGGTACGGCTCGTTTATCAGAGTCTGACTTAACAAGCCTACAGATGCTCTGCTGCTATCCATCTTGGGCAAAGTTCTGCTTTTCGAGGTACAGCCACGTTGGATGAAGGAGGATAGTGCTGGCATGGTTGAAGAGCTGAATGCTGCTCAGTCCCAGAGCTTTGAAGGGATGTCTTGAGCCAGCTGAAACATGGGTGAGCGGGGAGACTGCCCTTTCAACACGGTGACAACTTACCCCCTGCTACTGAAACACAGGGAACGACAATGCAATTCAATCAGCAACGATAAGGTAGCAATTAAAAAGAACTTCTGCACAATGTTGCTCTTGAAATAGTGTCAAAACCACCAGCTGCACTCTCTTGTTTAACATTTAGAAGTGTTTAAGTTTAAAAAGTACTCAGGCAAGAATAAGGCCTGCTCTTTCCTAAGCCTCTGCAACCGCATTAGGAGAGCTGAAAGAGATCAGCAACACCCTAGCAGGATGCAGAAGCCTGTCTACATGTAAGTAGTGTTCTGATTTTCTGTATTGTACTCTTCCCATTCAACACACGGCAGCTGATTATCCCCAATCCTGACATACAGAAAAACTTTTACAATTACAAATATTCAAAAGGGGCTAAGCACCATTCCTGCATTGTTTTGCTTGAAAGCTTTCAGTTGATGACTTACTGCTTTTCATTTGACAGAATCATATCCCTAACTTTCCTACAGAGACTTTCAGTTGATGGAGAAAGCAAAGAAACAAAGGAAAAGAACATTTTTCCTTCCCTGACCCCAAATAAATAAGCTGCTGGCTGATGTTGCTAGCCCAGTCTCCTCTCACAGAACCTATCTGAGAACTTCTGACAAGAGATTCACGATGGTTTCCAGTCTACACACAGGGAGAATCTATTTATCATCGTTATATTAATGCAACAGCAAATTACACATTCCTAAAATGGTCACTGCTCTGCTCTGTGTAAACAGTAGCAAGGTGTGGTACCATCCAGTGATAACAGGTGGAGTACATGCATGTTGGGCTCAGCAGGACACTTTCATAAAGTAGTTGTGATACTGCACTACAACTCAGAAGGCAGTGATAAACTCCTGCACACTACACTGGGTCACATGCAAACTTATAATTAGATCAAGCTCTACATCCACTTGGCTTGCTAGGCAGAGAACAAGACAGGGAACAGAGTTCAATTGATGAAATCGTACATGCTTTCAGGTTTTTAAAGCTACAAGAAAACAATCACAGTGATAATCCCTTCCTTTCAGATTTGTCCCACACCCCAAAGATATAAAATGAGCTTCATCTTATGAACAATGCATGAGTAGCATCAATTGCAGACTAGAACCAATATTGCCAGGAAGAACAGGCAAGGTTGGTCCAAACCCAGGGATACGGTGCAAAGAATTGCCTATGAGACTCATGAAATATCAGACAGCACAAAGCAGAGAAAACAAAAGGTAAAGAACTTTTGCAGAAGGAGCATAGGGATCTCTTGCTAGAGTTGAAGCGATTATTTTTTCTTCCGAATTACAGATCAGTCTCCAGAAGGCTGAAATCCATCTTATAAACATCTTTTTCCTCTATGATAAACTTCAGCAAAGGTTGGGAAAAATTGTCCTAATAGTAATTTCTACTGGTTTGTAGGATAGACCTCCGTAGGGGCAGTGAGAGCTCTGTTGTCTGGATAATTTAAAATTATAGTGAACAAACCAGGGAAGACAGTAATGTAGAGAGCAATCAATCCTACAATAGTCCAATTGTCCAAACATAACTAGAGAGGTTTCATCAATAGTCACAATGTGATGAGAAGGTTTTAAAACTTTATTAATCAAAGAAAGTAATTTGCTAGAGAAGACTTGGTTTGTACCACAGCTCCTAGCAATGGTCTGATTATATTTAAAAGAACAATGAAAAACACATACACACATGGAATGTGTCATGTAGAAAAAAAATATATAAAAAATGACTAAGCACTGCAAGTCAGACTCAGTTTTGTGGTCAGCTGCAAAAAAGTCACTTGGCTCTCTGTCATGGATAGCTGTCATAGTTTAACAAAACATTGATCTAAAAATGACAAGAACTTGGTTGCAGTCTCTTTCATAGAAGAAACATAAAACAAGAAGAGTCAAAACATATGTAGAACAGCCTGATAGTGATTGCCAAAACTCCTCCCACTACTATACAAACGTGAAGCAAAACCTTGGAAGGTTTGAGCCATCAAGACCTTCTGATATATTTCCCTCCTTTCCTCTGACCTTACTGCTCCTGTCTTGTGCTGCATCGTGCTACCAACCTTCAGGGTGCACCTGAGACCGTGCTCACACAGCCACGCCTGAAGGACTCCACAATTCTTCCAGAATACTGCGAATGCTGGGCATATGGCAACGGATCCCTCCTCCCCCTCTTTGAGACATCCTTTTGGCTAGGGTATTTGGCAAACACTGACAGTACTCTGAACTCTGTTAGAATTGTATTTTGGCAAGAGCTGTTTTTCAGATTGCATAATTCAAAGTTAGCAGTTTTACTGAAGCAGTCCACTCTTCACTTCTCTATGCCCCTAACCCTGCCCCCCATTTCCCCTGATATGAATATTTTTCCTCAGTTTGATGCCTGCAGACACACAGCCAGTGTAGAACACCAGAGGAGGAGCGTTCAGGCACATCTCTTCGCATTCCTGCTTTTCTTATTCCAAGTGAACTGAAAGGCTAGGCAAAAAAAAATAGAATAAAAAAAATCCGGAATAGCTGGAGAGAGCCAAACACAGTTACATATGGACCACAAGGAGAAACTCTCTCATCAGTTCTTGCACCTAAGAATTACAAATACGCTGATGGACAGAGTGCCTGCTACCTTTGTTCCCTTCAGTGTCAATATGTAAAAGAAACAGATGGTTGCCTGTTAATTGTCCTTTTTAGAGTTCTATTCCCCCCCCCCCTCCAAGTGCAGCTTGTCCAGATATTTACCATCCTGCTCTGTGGGAAAAATTCCTGTATCTAAACTCTGAAGGTGGTATTTTCAAATAGATTGAGTTCTCATAAGCTTGTTTTTATCTTAGATTGTTGAGCAGGGCCTGTGACATCATCTGCTGTGCCCTGTGCTACTGAGGCAGAAGTCTCCTCTCAGCAAGCCCCAGTAAATACCAACCGTTCAGACATGTACCTTGGTCAATATGCACCAAATATTGAAGTACTAGGCAGATTAGCTGCTAGACTATGATCCCATAATGAAAGCTCACTTCTGTTTATGACAGAAAAACATCTTTAATTATCAGACACATTGGTGGTGCCAGGTGTTATCCATTCATCATTATGATATTTTCCTTAGCTCTCCAAAAAGGTGAAGAGTCTTATCCTACATCTGACAGGAGTGATGATTTTGTGAAAGTAATCTTTCTGTGCAATTCCTCTGCCTCTTGCAATAATAAACATCAGAATAGCTTGTGTTATAAAATCTTCATGCACAGTCTTTCAAAATGTGGAAAACATGAGGTCAGAAGGCATTATGGATGACAAAGAGCTGGAAGAACTTAGAGGAACCACTGGCAGTAGTGAGAGGGTGTCCAGAGGTTTGCACATGATTAATTATTTGCAGTCCAGACTCTATCCCTGCACATTAATGCCACGGTACTTCAAAACAGGTACTGTGCACACTCTCTCTGTCTCAGTTCAAACCATGCTACGGTCCACATCATGTTACACCTATAGCTGCTGTAAGAGAATTTCCAGTTCTTTTCCAAGGGATCTCCTATTTAGTTTAAGGTTTTTCTGTGTAAGAAATCACATTGCCCAAGTGTTTCGCACTCATCAGTGAATTTAACCAAAACATTTCACAAAGAAAGGGATTAACTCTGTTTACCAGATGGTAAGTGACTTACTTATTAAGTGACTTGCCAAAGGTTCCTTAGTAAGGCTGGTAGTTTTAGGAACTGAAGCTAGCACTCTTGAATCTTATCTAAAGATTGTAACCACAATCTTATAATTTCTTTGTGAGTGTGAAATTGTGACTCTTGATGATGGTATTATGGTATATACTACTAGGGAAAGCAAAATGAAATAAAAATAAGAGCAGTTACAGATCCACCATTACAATAGACCTTGCTTAAGTAACGCTTGCAAGGCTGTAAAACCCATAAAAAGCACATGCATGAAATGATAAAACAGAGTGAGACTTTCTAATGTTGACTCAGTAGTTGTTAAACCCCTTCTGGCTGCACAATTTTATAGTCTTCTACTGTACTAATGAAAAGGGAAGAAACAACAAAGAAGGGCTTTAGCCTTCCAATTATATAAACTCTGTGGACCACCAAAGAAGATGAAAGATTATTTATAATGTCACAGCAATTTATCATTTGGGAGATTTTTTTGTTGTTGTTGCATCAAAGTTTAGTATGAAGAAACAATGCATTCACCACCCCCTCATCTCTTTCAGTCTTGCTTATCTGAGATCTCTCTTTTTCATGGAACAATCCACCCACAGAACCTAAAAGCAACATTAGAAGCAAGAAAACAAAACAACAGTCTTTATTTGTAGTTCTTCCTGATTTTACAGTACTTCTTTCAGGATTATTACATTCAGTCTTAACTGGGGCTCCATCAGCTGGTAAAGGAATCACATCTTCTGGTTTAAGGTACGTATTCAAATCCACATTGGTTCAATACTGCCTAAAAACCACTGCTTCTGGTTTGTAACCTATATAAAGAGCTATATGGACTCAGTAGGGAGGTGTCCAATTAGGTGTTATGGGGGAAAAATCTGATGGCTGTAGTAGGCCCAAACGTTTAGCTACTCTCCTCTCAGGAAAGTAGCTCAGGAAAGAGACTTCCCAGTCTCAAGGGAAATGTAATGAAATTTCTACCCTCATTGTCTTTGCTGTACATTGTGGATGCATGTATTTGGTTTCTAAGGGCTCTCAAGTCAGTGCATTTCAAAGCACCAAAAGCAAGACAGAAGCCACTGAAATAAAAACAGAAAAATCCTCAACTTGGCAGCCTTAACTGTCGGGTCCTCATGACTTTTTAAAAAATTTTTCATTTGTGAAAGAATGAATACTTCATTAAAATATATTATTTGACTTGGGAACAAACTGATGGGAAGTCACAATTCAGGAAATGAGGGCACTGAGGTCCTCCTTTTTGGTTATGAGCTTGGTGAGATAAGGTAAGTCAGGGTCTTTAAATGAAAATGCAGGTAGGGCTGGCCCAGTCCATTACTTTAAAGAGGAAATAAAAAGGAAAGCAAAAGCAAAGCAGAGTGATGAGAGACTGCTTCTTTCCTACTAAAGTTTTTGCAGTGCAGACATAGACTTCAACCGGATCCAGCTGTAATCTGCTGATTGCAAATAGTGTAAGAGTTACATGACCCAAATTCTCATCTAGACTCTTCTCTGGGCTGACATGCTATGTAACTTTGCATGAATCACTCAGTTTCCCCAGCGAAGTGGATGGAGATCACAACATTTTCCCACCATTGTGAAGAGTTTTGAGATCCCTGGATGAAGTCTGTAAATTTTAATGAAAGATTTCACAGCAAGTCAGAAGGAGCTGCTACAATTGATCAGCAAGGCAAAGAAGGGTTAAGAGAGGAAGAGAGGTGGTACACCAGAAATGAAACAAGATGAAAATCACAACCCATACAGGATATCCTGGGAAAGAGGGTCTACATGCATGTAAAGAGAAAGTAAGTCTCAAAACACAGTCTTTGCTTTCCTGGCAATTGTTTATCAAACAATGGGCGACTCAGACATGCTGATTATTCTTTTCTGGTTTTCCCAAGAAGATATTAAAGTCGTGAAGGCTGCTGTACCTTTGTTTACATTCCTTCCAGCCCTAACGAAGAAGCTGGCACACTATCTAGGCTGTCTCCTAAGAAAGAAGCCACAATGTTTTCCCAGTCATGCAGTAAGGCTTAGCTTGTCTGCTCCCCACCATCAGCACCAATACAATTAAAAGCAAAGTTCTGCACCCTGAAAACATACTGGTGGCTGCTTGGCACAGAGGTAAGCCAACACCTGCATACCGGGATGGGCAGAACAGGACAGGCCAATCGCCCAGGAGACTAAGAAGATATAATTCACAGAAGAATCAGTCTCAGCTTCTCTTACACCAAAAAGAGGTACTGCACTGATGCTGCTGCCCATGAATGTGCTGAAAGCCCTAGCTATTGGAGGCACATGATTATGTAAAAATAATAATAACATCTCAGGAAGCAATTAGCTCTTGTGGCTGTAGGGCACAGTTTAGAACTTAAACCCAAAGACTGAAAGAGTTCAAAAGACATAACAAGAACTCCAAATCAATTGTATGTTTTTTCTCAGAAGGAAGTCGATCCATCTTTATTGGGCTTAATAAAACTTCCATTAACGTATAAACAGCTGTAGTCCTCCCTGATCCCCACTAGCCTGTGAATGTTTCCAACCTCTGTCCTTTGGAGTGAACAAAGACTTGAATTCTCATTCTGACTTCAGCACCTGGAAGAATCCAGGGTTCTTCCCTTGACTCTTTGCCTGCTCTTTGCCTTGACTTCATTGGGCATTTCATGCACACATCTGTGGGGGCTATTTGTCCCTCCCTCTACATGTTTCAGTACTAGAGACACAAACACATACACAATTTTTTCTACAAAAAATGTATCTGGGCATTTAAATATGATGGTCAATCTGGGGGGCGGGGGGAAGGCATTATAAGATAAAGAGCTGAAATCCTTGGGGGAATAAAAAAAGTCTTCATTGCAGAATTTCTCCCTCCCATGCGTAGGCACTTGCTAACTGAGAGTAGTGGCACTGTGACAAAAGAGTAGCAAAACCAAAGGCAGGCTTTACTAAAAGAAACGGGGGGGAGGGGAAGTTTTCCAGTGGCCATCTGTGAAAATAAGGCATGTGGCCATTAAATGCAGAGGCTGTAAATATAAATATACACAAGCTCCACAAAGCAAATGGCAAAAAAATGGGGCAGGGGGAGGAAAAGGGAAAAGGAATAAACTTACAATTGAGGCAAATCAAAATGTTTAATGCTTAGCTAATAGCGCTGGGCAAAACCAATCTTGATCTTTGCATTGTGCAAACTTGACATGTGTTTTTAATTAAATTTGAGAAAAGTTTCAGGAGAAATGACAATGGATACAGTAGCCCTGTTGAATAGAAGACTCCTTGAACATGAACAATCCTGTTGAGCCTGCTATTGGACTTAGTGAAAGGCTGACATACAGGGTGATGGATGGGTGATGACATAATACCTGCTCGCCTTCTTGTCATGCTTTTTGAAAACTGTCTGCTCCGTATTGATAGCATTAACAAAGACGACTGCAACCTGCATACAAGAATTTCTGCTGGCAAAGAACATCAGCAAGACAAAATTAGGAACAGGATAGGGAAAAGGGTAATAAGAAGAGGACATAGTTGTTAGGATAATAGGTTAACTTTTGCATTGTGGGACTGTAACAGTCCGTTGGCTGCAAGATACTCCCTGGCCCTCACATTGTATAATAATTACTCTAAACAGAAGGATCTCTTCTCACACTGTGAGAAGAGAACAAAAATATTACACTGATCATCCTTCCTAGTGTTTTACAGGCCAGTGAGGAATAGACTGAGCTACAAATTACAGGACATATATATTGGCAGTCTGCTGAACTTACAGGGATAAGTGTATGTATGTAATGTCTGTGGGTAATATAGCCTCTGCTAGTCATTGGGAATGCTTAAGTATTTTTCCAGTAAAATACCATGAGATTATGAAATTGGGCAGGTTTTAACTCTGACAAAGTGATATGGTTCATGACGTTAGTATTGCATCTCTGAACTTATTTCCAGTGGGTTACTCCTGTTTGGGAAGGCCAGCTTGCACCAGGTCCCGCTCTTTCCAGTTTCAATCATTACAACTTACTCACTCTAGTCTGCCCCATGGATTGCAGCAAGCACAGGGTCAGACTCTGTTTTACCAACCCTTCTCTTTTCTTCTCCTCCCTGTTCTTCTCTCTCCATTTTCTTCCCTACTTCTGGGCTCAACTATTTGGGGAAGAAAAAAAAATATTACTGAAGTAAAATTCTCTACTGCAAGAGAAATTTAAATCCCATGGTTAAACCAGCTCCTCCTTAAGCTTTTGGTAAAGTGAGCTCCAGTGTTTTATTTCTCAAAGACAGCAGGATCTGCAGGTTTGAGATTCTCAATATTCCACTTCTCCCCGAGGGGAGAGCAAGGACAGAATTCATTTCAGCTCAGCAGATCACAGCAGTTTCTTAAGAGTTAACTCTGCTATCCCCATCCATCAGGCAGCCAGCGAGGCATCAGGAAGGAATGATGGATGTAAAATTATTACAGGGCTGCCACCCAATATACTTACTGCCATTTGTAACTAACGCTGGAACTGACACACTTTTTTCATTATTAAACATCCACATTAAGTCAACATTGGTCACTGTCATTTCATGTTTGGCACTCTCTTAAGGGGAAGAGGGAGAGGTGGGGGTGGGAGTGGGGAGGATGGTGGGAGGAGGGGTGGGTGGGAATGGGAGGAAAAGCATCCTGAACCCAGTGTTCCATAAGCATGAGTAATAAATAGGCTTCTGCTTACGATGCTGGAATAAATATTGTTACAAATAGCTCTTTAGTTACAGCCCAGCAGACAAGTACATGTCACAGCCTTTTAAGAGGACACACTCCAAGTGCTAACAGGGAGAACTTGTATCACAGGTTAAGAAACACTTCATCAGAGGAGGTGTATGTGTTTGGATGCTCTCATCCCAGCGTGTGCTAGGAGCGTGACTGCCTCCGCACACGTCTGAAATGCTTGTGCGGCTGCCACAGCTGCTGGCACCTTTAGCAGCAGGCGCTGGCATTTGGAATCCAGTACCTGCATTTGTACCATCGTACACAGACACGTGCTCAAATACCTGCTTTGTGTGCCCCCTTTCTCCTTCCTTTTTTTTTTTTGTATTTTTTTTTCCCCCCACTGTTACCAGGGCACATCCACAAATGTTGGGAGAGCCTGACTATGATCAGAAAACCACTGGCTAGCTCAGTTCCTGTTTGTGCTGTGGATGGCTGAAAGACTGCACTGTACGCAGGCTTGTGCGCAAGCACACACATGCTGGCTCGTGGTGGTTCTGTACATCTCCTTTGCAGAGACACAAGCAATTTTGGGGCCAAACAAACAGACCAGAGTCCACTTGCTGATGTTGCCTGTTGTGGTGTTTGCACTAGATGGCAATCTGCACTCTAAGCTACATGTATAAAAGGTAACGTTGTTTATGTATAGTACATATCAAGCTATAATTAACTGTAGATGACAATTACAAATAAAACTATGCTCCTGGGTTTCCAAGAAACCAGAAAAACATATACACACACTTCTCATTTATACATGGAAATGTTTCCAAGAAAAGTAATGTAAAAATATGTTTTATTGCATTTGCAATTAAAATAGGTTTTAGTAAAATCCATGTTCATCATGATGCTCATAGTTTTTACTGTAATCCTCTGAAAATCAAATCCCTCAAGATGGTCCAAGTTGGATGCCCATGAAGTGACTCACCCAAATCATCCTAGTCATTTTTAAAAAAATCTTTTCTCATTTATGACTCCTTTTATACAGCGTCTCTCCAATTCCATAAAATTCCTGTCTGACTACTGCCTTATAGCTAGCAGGTCTGGCTGTCCACAGGGATCAGTCCATCTGGGCACATGAGTCAGGTAACAGGTCATGTCCATGTGTGCAGAAAAGCTCCAAGAGCTCTAACAAGTGGCTCACAATGGTGATTTCCAGCCCTGATCCTGCTCAGCTACCCCTGGCAGATAAAACCCTATCAAGAGCCCAACGTATGTGTTCAGTACTCTGTAGAGCCTACCTTCACTTGTAGACTGCTGCAGTAGCAATTCATGCAACAAAAAACTGAACAGGTCTCAGAGAATCATAGGTCTCCATAACTACATCAGTCACTGCAGCAAAGAAGGGAGGAAAATTTGGGACAGCCCCAGACATGGTTTCGCTGCCTATAAAGATTGAGATATCTCTACAGAAAGGATAATCTTTCTTTTGTACATAACTATAGACACAATGTACATTTCTATGTATGTCAGACAGATAGCTACATTAAATAATCTTCTTTTAATTCCAATCTCCACCTCAAAAATCTCCTTGTCAGGAAGCAACCAGTGAGTGAGTGAATTGTCCCAAAAATTCAGGGGCCTGCTTCTAAGTCCCCCGGTGGGACCTTGAGCTTCTGGAGGAAAACTCTCAGTGGTACCACTGCAACACTATTTCTCACTACCAGCCTTCCTGACTATCTCTTCTTCTTTCCCTTGAAAACAAGGAAAAACAGAATAAAATTTAATTCAAAATGGCAACATTTCCTCTCAAATCTTGCTCTTAATAAGAGAGAAAGCTTTAAAGTCCTAGATAAGACATAAACTTCAGAGAACTTGAGGTGTTTGTCTGGATCTGAACTCCACTGCTGGCTAGTCAGCAGATGGCCTAGAGCAAAGGAGAACAAGTACCTAAAGTTCACAACCTACGTTTTAGCTCTTCTGGGTCAAATGCAGGAGACGTCTTAGGAGACTCTGCAAATTAAAAAGTGCAACTTCTTAACTACTGCTTAGTGGCTTAAGTGGTCACACCAGCAACTCAAATGGCATTATGATCCAGGAGAGCTCAGACTTGATTCTGTCCTTTCTCATCTCCACTTTAGAATTAAATATAAAATAAAATATAAAATAAAATAAAATAAATAGTGCACCCATATAAAGTTTTGGCATTTATTGCACTGAAAACCATGAACTTATGGTTGCTGTAAAAAAATTTTCAATTGAGCAAACAATTTTTCTTCATGTTACCTTGTAAAAGAACTCCTCTCTGCCCTCCTCAAGCCCACCAGGAGGCATGAATTAGAGAGGAAAATAAACTTCAACTGGGGTTGAGGGTGAGAAGTGAAAACAGAAGGGGTAAGGAGAATCCCAACAATAGGGAAGTAACAGAATAAAGTGAATGCAGATGGTTCCACTCCTGCTACTTAATCAAAAGGCTGTGCAGAGTCACTAGAGCCAGCATAAAGTCATGTGTTAGAACAACAGCTGATCTGTATTAAAGAAGATTAACTCGCAATGCCATGGTGGAGGGCCTGGGATTATTTTATGTACTTCCATTGCCGAACAAGCCGTCAGCACAATTACTGCCCTCCGATGTGAATGACTGATCTGTAACCACAGCTAAACAGCATGCTGCTTAGGGGCCTGGGTGCTTCATGAAGATGAATTTCCATACCATCAAAGTGCTTTTAATGGGCTTCCTGATCCAACCACAAGGCCTGCTTTGCAAGTATATAGAACTCAGGATGAAGGCTTCCTGTCCAAAAGGATTTGGTCGGTTGTCACTTGACAATTCCCAGCCAGCACAAGGGAGGAGAGGGGGGAGATAGGTAGAGTTGTCTCTGCTTTGGAGGATTAAAAAAAAAAAAAAAAAAGAAGAAAAAGAAAAAAAAGGGTACAGATGCTTTCTGAATGCAACCAACTGCTGTATCCACAGCTGAATTCAATGCGCTTAACAAATAACGGCAATTTAGCTATGCTTGCGAGGAATAGCTTGAGTCACTTTGCATTAGCATCTGGCTGAGTGTTAAAGTCATTTCTACATGGGGAGCAGAGAAAAGAAATTTCTGCTCCGAGCATCCTTTCAAGAATGCTTAAATATTTGAATATAAATTCCTTTGTGCTTGTGATCACTTCTTCTTATATCTGACACTCTGCTTTTCCCTTTTCCCTTCTGGTACTCTTCTATGTGAAATGCTGTAAACATGCTCCATCCCTCTCTTTCCTTCCCTCTCCCCATACCAGCCTTCTTATGCTTCTAAGAGAGATTGTATGTACTTCCAGATACCCATTACACTGACCTCCTTTTTCCTTCCCCTTCCTCTCAAGAAAGTGCATGAAATTGGAGTCATTTCTACATCACTTACACCCAGGATAGGCTGATGAAAAAAGTACAGTAGTGAGAGACTCACATGTACATTTAACATTCATTACCCAGACTGCTGGCTTCTCACAGCTTATTGATCGAACTCCATCTAAAATCAGGGAAAATGGAAAGCCATCCAAATTAGCAATCTGCTCATTCTGGACAATATTGTTTGACTCACGAGCTTCCTAGGATGACTGACTTTCAAGTTTCTGCTAAATAGCTGATCATTTTTATTAATTCTATTTATCAACCTATCTCAGTGATTCACACAAGGACTTACAGTGAAAAGTCACTAGAAGCCGTTACAATAAAATTCAGTTTACACCAAATGCAACAACAGTCATCTTTGTTGAAGGCTGTATCAACTCATAAAATATTGCAGGGGAAGAGAGGAACTGAGGAAAAAGTCTTGCTAAGTACATGGAGTTGAGATGCACACAAGAGTTTGGATGTGTCTTAGGTGGCAGCACTATAAGGACAGCTCACTATTAACGTGGCAGCAAGGACTGGCAGGTCTATTTATCCTCCATAAGCCAGGGCAATGCACAGAAAAACATCAGGCATTTCCAGAGAAAAGCATCAAATCATAACCTCTTCGACATGCAAGATGGTTACAGTACACACAAATTTTTCTAGAGAATATTCGCTTTGTCGATATTTTGTTATAGCACGGCTTCACAGGCCAGTTCAGAAGCAGAAGGTGGTAAGGCCCATATGTTCTGCTGCTTCTAAGTTTCACTGCAAATATTTGGTGCAGTTTGTGTTGTCAATTCTCCATTTTTTCAATTTTGTTAAGTCATCTAACATGACATGACAGTGCTACATTGCAATGGTCACAAAATATCATATATGACAACCTCACAAGGCTAAACACCCAGAAGCTGAGCCTGAGTATCGGCAAAGCTTATGTTCCTAAAGAAGCTTGAATATTTTCAAATCCAGCTCATCTCACAAACACATGTAAGCATTTCCATATAGCAAGATTTCCACTTGAGACCCAGAGATTTCCAAGATCGCCTTCTCATAATGCACATTGACAGGCTGGAACAGGGAATTAGTGGCCTCCAAAGTTCTCGTGAGGGCTTTAACTATCTCTACCTCCTCCCCGCTCTCCCCCGAGGGTCTCCAGGTCTCTCTCTCATGTCATCTTTTGGTTGTGGCTTTCATTTTGATTTTCACTTTTTTTTTGAAAGAAGCAACTATTCTGTTTAAAAATGGGGAAGGAGAAAATAGAGCAAGAAAAAGGATGGACAAAGAGGAGGCAGAACCTATGTATCTGCATGGAGGGCCAAGTGCAATCTTTGACCCTTTGCAGAAGGAGTCTTGGAAACTCACCTTTTCTGTCCTGCAGTTATTGAGACCCAAGCTATTCACAACGGCCACCTTCCCATCCAGCACCTGTTGTTCCCTCCGAAGTTGCTCCTTCATCTGTCGGGCCTCCTGGATTGCCTTGGTAACAGCATCATGGTCATTTAAATAACCTGACGACGTGATAGAAGAAAGGATATCTTAAAAAGAGAAAGTTACAAGAAAACACTTTAGCTTTCATCGATGAAACGCACCAATAGTTTATCATTATTAATGAGAAAGAGTTAAAAGGTAATGCCCAGAAACCCATCCGTGCTTTGTAATTTTGTTCTTGTTATGACAGAGCCACCTGGATAAAGAGCATGAGAAACCTCAGTGCCAAACTCATCGGCCTGATATTTGAGCCCATTAGTTTCAATATTTCCCTGACACTGCAGAGGTTAGCCCTGTGGTTTGTATGCAGCAGGATGTAACTGGATAAGAGTCAGGGGAGGCTTTGATCACGCCAGCAAACCCAAACTCTTAAAAATAGACCATTTCGTTCTTCCCCTTCTTAAAACTTGTGAATACATTAAAATAAACCACAGGTGGCGGTGGTTTGCTATAGATATGAAATGCATAATGACTGGGAAGAGAAACCTCATCCACTGAATGCTCCCCACCACCACCTGCCATTCAGCAACGTAGAAGAAACCCCGGCTACACGGACCTACATTCCCACTCCTATTCATGCTGCTAATAGTAGGTCAAATGTCCAGTGTTTTGCTGCAAATTCACAGCCTAGGGCTTAGCCTTAGTAGTCACTGAATTATTTCCTTTTAAAATGTTACAAGCATCACTGGCACACCTAATACTATTTAATTTTAAATGTGACACTTTGTCATTTTTTTCCTTTAGCGTACCGTAGATTATACTTATTATGATCTGCATGTGATTTGTAGGATAGAATACTGATGGGAGACTCCAAGCCCCAGTCTATTTTTCAAACATTAAAGGAGAGGCTAATATCTATCAATCTCCCTCCCCCTCGCCACATCCCCATACGCGTGTGCACGCACACACTTCTTTCTGTCTTTTAACTAGGGCATAAAAACGGCATAAAATGAATCTGTAATATGAAATTGCCCAGAAAAGGGACTTCTGTTTGTGACATGAGGCTAAATCTAACCAGATCCATTGGTGAATTGTGACAGATGGAGGGACTGTGAGACAGAAGGCAGGCACTAATCACACACAAAATGACCGGCTTGCCTCAACATGTTCCATGGATTCCAGCAAACTTTACACCCTAATCCATTTTTAGAACAAAAAACATCTGGGCCATAAATCCTCTAATCTGCCAAAACACGCTATTAAATCCCATGATTTGTTGAAAAACACTAAGATTAAAGAAAGGAAATATAAAATGGCTAACTGCCGTGTTAGGAAAGTGTTATTAATACTCTTTCTTTGTCTCAATTATGAATGTTCTGTTCCTAAAGAGCCTTGTCTAATCATGTCAGATTACACATCCTTGTTGTATTGCTCGACTCTTCTATCTGATCCGCTGATTGCCAAAAAACGTAGGACATTGTCTCGCTGCTTAAAACATTTCAGGGGAAGAAGCTGATGTCAGATTAGTTCAGTGCTGCACTGCTGTCAGGATTTTAGTTTGGTTTGGGCTTTTATTGTTGTTTTTTTAGACAGCAGACAGAATGGGACTGGTATTCCCGTCCTCCTTGGTGCACACAAAATAGAAAGAAAACTTTTTGTGAGCCTTGACTGTTGTTAATAGTACTAAAAGTTCGCTTTTGGCTAAATGCCCAGGAACTCCTAAGTTTCATATGAAATAACTTGATCCATGTTGCTTTTATCAAATGACCCAGTTCGGTAATTCCCAGCCAATGGAATTCCAGTAACTCCAGATTTCCCACTTTCACAGCACAAGGAAGGACATAACCTGCACCAGCACAGTGCTACTACCTGATTTTTATTATTTTTTTAAATCTCCATTTTTATCAACTTGCTTGGTTTCTTCCCCACTTTGCATCTGCTACTGATCAAGCTTGCATGTAGTCAGAATAAATTGAAAAGGAAGCAAACAAACAAACAGACAGACAGTAGTATTAGTGTTGGTTGTGCTCTTGATTAGGCTAGGTATAATACTTTCAATCTGTAATACAGATGAATTCGCCTAGGAACTGGAATTCATGCCCTTCTCCAGACTATTTGGCTTTTCCTGAATACTGCTATCTTTGAGACAGTTTGGCACATGACAGTGAATAAAAGCAAGCACTCCTTATGTTTTTCAGTAGCTGCCAAGATGCTGGTGTGCAGGGAAATGATTAATATAGAAGTGAGTTGAATGTAAATTATTATTGTTTAGGGTAGGTGGTGAATTATTGACAGAGAGGGGAATTGCATTACATAAAATGCACTTAGTTACAAGGATTGCCAAACTAGCATAGAGATGTTGAAGATAACGGCAAAGGGCAGAGAGAAGTTGTTTCTGTTTTTAGTATACGGACATATGCCTGTTCCCAAAAAGAAATGCTTGGATTTAAAGTCATACATGAAGCCACGACATTTGTGACTGCTCAGTCTGTAGCATAATTTATACACGGTAAGCATAGCTCTAGAAAAAGCATACATAGCTGTATGCCCGAATGCAACTACACTCTTATTCGTAGGAGGCTGTAAGTTTACATCCCTCCAGAGAGAGACGAACCACACATGAGCATTTCTCCATGTCATGGGAACCATGCAGCCTGAAGAACGGCTTTCAGAGAACGGGTTTAATTTGAAGTTAGTGGCAGTGAAAGGAGACAGCTCAGCTGCATCCCAGCAAGGCGGGCTGTGCACACACAGGACAGGCAACTAGAGTCTTGCATTGACAGTTCCGGTCATTCAAATGGTAGAAGAACCTGTCTGGCAAATGGCTGCATGTTTCCCAGTGACTTTTTGTAGAAGGATTCACCTCTCAAGATAAAAAGGCAATCCAGTTGCTCTAGCATTTTTAGGGACCTTAGTCCCTCTCCTAAAAACGTTATCAAATTTTTAAATTTTTTTGTGGGTTAGCCCCTACAGGACAATGACTTGAAACCACATGCTTGCTTTTTTAAGATAACCAAATGGTTTCAACATGGTAATGAGTTTTACTTGCTGTAACTTTGGTTGGATCTGACCTAGCAGCTGGCAGGAAAACTCCGTAGGGTATTCACAAGCCTCTCATTCTCCTAGTCCTCCATTAAAGAGTAGGCCTCTAACAGAGTAGAGGAGTAGGCTATGTCTGTTCAGTTCCTGTGCCACAGCTGAAGACTGCTTTATCTTATATATACAGCATGCACAGTGATACTGCTCAGCAACCTCAAAAAGTCACTTTCTATATTTGTAGCTGAGAGATATACAGCACTGAACTCTATGTCATTAACAATAACTTAAGTATGTTATCTTTTGCTCCACAGTTTTCCATGGTTTATTAATGGTATAACACATTAATTCTTCTTATAAGAGTGACCTTCAAAGCTCCATTCATCCTCACAGCTTTTATCCAATTACATTATCACTCATTACAGGTACAGCATTTCAAAATCTGCATTTTGTTAAAAGAAGTAAATTGCAGGGGTCTCAAAACTATAAAAAGTATCAGGTGCGTAGGGAAAGAAGATTGGAGAGGAGAGAACAAGAGATGTCCTGCCACTGAGATGCAGGTCAGATGGTTAACTCCACATCTAAATGTGATGCTCAGTCTACTGAGGACAAAAAAATTTATGAGAAAAAACTGAAACTCTATGCATTGTACACAGAGAGCAGTAGAGCCAAGCAAATTAAAGATGAAATACATTATTACCTACCGAAGTTAAACAATGTAGGGCTAATAATAATGCATAAACAATTAACAATGTGATATTTACACAATACTTATACAACTGCAACATGTCATAGCAAATAAAATTATTTTCTTTTCTATAGGATGTAGGAGCATATTCTCTGAGATATGTAACTCTCGTCAACTTTAGCAATAATGAATGTATGCACAGTGAGAAGGCAATACAGTAGGAGCTAGATCTGTTTTAATCTTTGGACATAATTATGGGTCTTCCTGCTATCTATGTGGGTAGAATATGGACTACAGAGATTTGGGAGAGAACCATAGAGACACAAGAAATTTTTACTATATAGCACTGAGATATCACAGAAACAGCTTCTGATGTGTTTGACCTATGGTTTCGTTTGCTTGTGCCATCTCTGAAGGTGGCCAACAGCAGATGTTTTAGTAGCAACAAGACACACAGTTGCAAAGGTACAACAGTCTACCTCACTTCATTTCCCCAAAAGAGCTTGACTTATGTGCTGACCTCTTAATTAAGGTTATGCTCAATTACTTCATGGAATAAAATGTTTCAGTTAGAAGGATGAAGAATGGGGTGTGTACACGTTTTACTTACAGACACAAAGAACAGACCCCTTAATGGATCAGATTTGTAAAATCACCACCAGGACTGTTGTTATTTAGGTGGTCTTTAGACAAGGGGGTAATTTTGACTGGAGGCAGAATTAACACTATTTTTTGGAACAATGTAAAAAACAGCCAGTCAAGACTTTTTACAAGATACAACATTAAATTTATTTTTTTGAATGAATGTGGTGATTGTGTTGCTTATTAGACCAAGGTAAAATAATGCTCCATGCAGCTTTCCAGCCATCTAAGGATTAAACCTGTAATTTTGCAAAGATGTATTTGCACATGTAGACTGTTAACTGAAAGGGAATTTTTTTGAAGTTTATACATAACTTTTAGACGGCATAGTAGAATATCATGTATCCTTATTGTCTGCCATTAGATAGTTCAGTGTCTTTAATGCATGCAAT
>VZTM01009778.1:254-27799 GCA_013400555.1 Jacana jacana | reverse complement strand
ATTCTTACTTTACAGAAATACAAATCCATCTATATTAGAATAAAAGAGATTAACCTACTGGCCAAATGGAACTGAACTTGCTCTGCTGTTCCACTGATTTCAATTTGAAAGAAAAAAAATATCTCACAACAGTGCAACTATAATGTTGTAAGATCACTACTGATTTAGTTGCATAAAAATGTAAGTACAAACCAGCCAAGGAACCAACCAAACACAGCGACCTGTGCCAGACAAGAATCCCTGAAGAGCAAAGTCATCTATTTCGAAGACAGTACTAGAAGCAATGCAAAACTGCCCACATTCTTGTTTCAATTCAATCCAAGAGGGGTTAGTTTCCATGTATATTCAACTCTTGACCTCTGTTGTAAGTCTCAACAAAAGGGGCTGATTAGTTCCAGATACTGTAGCAAAAGATGCAGTGTGTTCTCTGGCCACTGGAAATCTGACCCAGAGCAGCACTTCAGTTCACAGGGAGCAGCAAGCAGTTCCTAGTGGAAATGGCTCTCAGTCCCTGCAAAGTCAGGATTCCAACCTGCATTCTCCTCCTGCTGAAATGCTTTTTTCAGTCTCGTCCTTTTGACTCAATCCCTCAGCTATCCTGTCCCTCTAAAGTTTACTTCCTTCCCTCACTCCTTCTCCCTTTCCTCAGTCCTTTTGTTCCCCCTTTTTAGCTTGGTGTGAAGACAAGATCTTGTGCAATTTCACTACAGAACAGTGGGTTTGGTCTCATTTAATGCCAGTTAGAAATGGGGGAAGTGTTTTTTTTTCCATTGTAGGCATCCAGCAATGAAGCTGTCTGCACTGTAACTATTCTTGGTAGTAAGAATGCTTTTCTTCATTCAAGTCAGCACAGCCTTCTCTGGAGCCAAGAAGTATAAGGCCTTGTTGAAATAATAGAAGTCGACAGTTCCAGAGCTGATAAATGTCATTCCAAATTGCCCCTTCATTCACTTTCATTGTGTGTTCAGGCTAATGGTAAATTAATCGGAGCTTGGTTGTCATAAAGGAGGATAAGTAAACAATTTTCGGCTATTATATGTATTTAGAAAATGATATTACTTCACTATTGGGTCTCATAATGTTTTTACTTCTGTTATTTCAAAGAGCATTCTCAATTCCTCACTGGAAGTCAAATACATTAAAAAATCAGTCAGAGAGTTTACAAATCCTATGTTGGATCTTGAGTTGATAATAATTTCAGTAATTTCCTTTACCTCTGTGGAACTACACTGATTTATTCCATGGTAGTCTAAAACATCTCTGGGAGACAGGTAATAATATACGATTGTGTTAAGTGTGAAGATGACTGTTAGGATCTTCACTCTTATACTCAGTGAACCGTTTTACTCTTTTTCCTATTTGCAGACATAAATTCAAAATTCCCTGCTCTTCCAATTTAAATCAAGAACTGGACTGCCTTCATTATCGATTTGCGCCTGCGGAACCACAAGAAGACTTAGGTGTTGGCCTACCTTTATTTTTAACCATAAAACCTTCCAGCTAGCATTCTGTCATATTATAGATTAGCAGGCTTCACTCTCAGTTATATCAAGGTTCTATATAACTGCAGCATGACAGCTAGGGCAAATATAAGCAATAAAAAGAAAAGCATAGATGTAGCACGTTCACTCCAGCTAGATGGTATCTTCCAACAGCCAGGAGATTCTATACAGTTGGATCGCTGAATCTAGACCTACCCCCTGTTCTTAGGTTTTATTAGAGAAAGCTCAGTATTGGTTGGTCCCTGACTTTTTTAACATGCAGTTATTCTAAGAAGTCATTGGTGAGGTGGTTTTTATCAAGTCAGTAGTTTTAGAGTTAAACACAGTCAAACATTTATTTATATATCAGCCAAAACAATTAATGCTTAGACCAGAGGATGTTAAGTCCCTGGAAGGCTTGTATTATTAAGGCTTGTAATAATATAAACACAGATGTGATGAAAGTAATATATGATCTTGATTGAAGGTTATGAAATGTTTCCTTTAAAGTAGCAGATTTGTGTAACAAAACAAAACACACACACAAAATGCAGAGAATAAAGCATAAGCAAAAACACATGAAGGAGGGCTAATAAAATGAAGTACCCACAGCAAGAGAAAGGTATTGGTAAAGAGGTTCCCATCCCCTGTCTCACAGTAGTGTCAGAATAGCCGCTGTTTGATGGAGAGCTGCTGGTTTGCTTCCCAGGATTGAAAGACTGTCATTGATCAAAACTTTGGAGCTCAGGGAACTTAAAATGCTTGACTCGTTCTAGACTATTTTCCCAGCTGAGCTCTAAACATACAAGGGAAGAAAGAAGAACCCTTTATCTACACTGGACTTTGGGGGGTAAATCAAATCTTCAAGAGCTCTGTTTTGTAGCTTTACTCAATTGTATAACTGATTTGGATTTGGTCACAGTTATCCAGTAACATAGTGGCAGAGTTTTAGACAGACGCAAGAATTGTCACTTGCAATCACCTATGTTGCAAATACTTGGCTGAAACGGTGTCTTTTCTAATCTTTAAACCATGCTGACTCTTACTCATTTCCTCCTAAAATAAAAGGTTAATTTACCTCTATGGAGAATAAATATGGAAAAAGAAAGGAATAAAATCTGATTTTGAGAATCTGTGTTAATCGTTGATTGAAAATAGCACTATTGCAACACCAAGAGCTGAATAAAAGACTGATAGCCCAGATGAATGTACAAATCGCAGAGAAAGAAAAAAATGGTGGTGGTGGTGGGGAAGACCCCAAACAATTAATTTGGATTTCATAATCTCACTTCTTTTCACATATTTTAAAGATTTGTGTACTATTAAAATACAGCTACCGAATCACTGTACTGCCATTTAAATCCAAGTGTTGTCTCCCACTGTGGCACACGCTGAAGGTCCAGGTTGCACCGTTTATTACAAAATCATGAACTAATCTGTGTATCATCTGACTGGCAATACAAATGTGCTTAAATGACCTGGCATAAGCACAGCCTAGCATGCTCTACTAAAGAGGCTTTTCATGACCTCTGGGAACACATTCGCTACATCTTGCTGCCTATTTAAATGACCTTGACAGTATAAATTACAACCAAATGAGTTAGAAATACGAAGCTGGAGAGGGGGTTTCTAAAAAAATGCCTCTGCCAACTCAACAGAAACAAAGCCTCATTCCCCCACATTGGTTCTGTTTTGTGGAGATCTTCATTTCATCAGAAATGCAAAATATGGAGCGCTTACTGGCACGTCTGGGGCAGCAGACAGTGATGCTACTGTTGCCCACTGAACAATGCAGCCGGTCAGCAGTTTATCCATTCAGTCTCGTGCTTATCCTGAAATGTCTGACCAATATATACCAGAAAGCAAGGTGCAACAGCATATATGCAAAGAAAATCCTTTGGCATTGCTGTCCCTCAAGACTACAGCTGTCCACACACTCATTCAAAGATACCAGCAGCTTCCTTCACATCCCCTCTCCTTCCTCTGAAGCCACTCATGGTGAAATTATCAGTAGTGATAATGAGAAGCTGAGAGGTAAAGGCAGTTGTGAAACATGTTGTATAAATGAATCATGCTGCTGATATTATCCTCACTGATGAAATAATTGTATTAAATTAAGCAGGGATGTTCACATGACAGGATGGGTGAATTAGATAATACTCATCTGCAGCTGTACCTCCTCCTGCCACATTCTCAAGTTTTGATTAAGAATAATGTGTCCCTTCCTGTAAAGGTAGAAATTTCTCTTACATAGAAAAAGAGATGGAAATGTATAAACAGGCATCTTAGGTATGATACTCCTGCCCATGAATTTCAGTGCCAAAAGCAGAAGGTACAACTAGATTCTTATCACAAAGGAAAAGGCACTAAAGACAAGACAGAGGGCAAGTATTAAGAAGAACTGTCATCTTTCTTTCTGATCCTGCAAAGTACACAGACTTTTTCTTTCCACGATAGCTGCAGAAACATCTCAGCTCGGATTTCTGTCTATACCTAGAAAAGTTTTTTTTTTGTTGTTTTGTTTTGTTTTTGGTTTTGGTTTTTTGTTGTTGTTGTTTTGCTTTGCTGAGTGTCTTTTCCTGAATACATTGCTCTCAGAAGGCAGACACTTTGGACTCGTCGCATTACCCAACCAAAGTTAGTACTTTCAGTCTTTACTTGGTAGTGCCCAAATACTCTTGTTCATGGGACTCGAAACAAAGGTGGTGGTGGTGGGCGGAATCTAAGCTGCCCTATATTTGTGACAAATATTCTTTTTGTTATTTCATCTGCTTCATTCGGGGAGTACTCAAAGAATAAGTTATTTCCAAATGCTGATACATATACAGTGGGAGTATTCTTGCATGGTCTCCATTCCTGCTCATGGAGAAAAGAGGTGCATGAACACAAAACTTAATCTATTTTGTAGTGCCAGGGACAGACAGGATTTTTTTCCCAGTCCTTTTTTATAATGCTAGGGTCTCTCAGTGGGGATAGTCTCTGGGGACTTTGTCCTCCCAGAAAGATGCCTAACATCTTCCCCTTTCATTTTTCTTTACAGGAAGCCTAGCTACCAGAAAAGAAGTCTGCAGTTACAAACACTAATTTGCTGCCCTGGAAACCCCAAGCTTTGATTTTGTCTAGTCCACATGTTGTCACAGTAAAATAAGAGAGCTGCTGGGTGGTTTTCCCTTTGTATTTAGCACTGTTGTTTCCCGAAGTAGTACACAGGATTCACAAACAGATATAGGAAGAACAAAAGAGGGGCATGCAAAATGACCTGTCTATAAACATGGAAGGCCCTAGGAATTGGATGCTCTCCCCTCCTCCCTATAGCCTTTTTATCCTATGCACATTGTTTATTCTGTAGTATTGGTCTATTCTACGAGCCACAGCATACAGATGCTGAAACAACAGAGGACCAAAGGTCAAACAAGCCTAGAATCATTTTAGTCCTCCAGCTAGCTCAGACGTGGAAGGAAGAGTGTTGGCTGTTTCATCCTCAGGGCAGCCTAAAAGCGGTGTTGGTAGGGAGAGGTTTGTACCTCCTCCTCAAAGTCTACATCCAACAATGTCCTCGGGCAAAGGTCTCAATTTTTGTTAGCAACTGGTCAGAACGCTGCACACAGAATCCTAAAAGCAACTCTTTAAAAGAGTTCAGGAAAGACAAGTGCTGCAGTAGGATTGTGACCTTTGGGTTCTTGTGGAGCTCAGGGCAGACTGTTTGGCCAAAAGCATACAGCAGGGTATGCAGCTTAGCAAAACGAGCAGAATGGCATGTGTTTACACAAAATTCAGTCATTTAGTCTTGAAAATCCTCAGAGAGGCATCCTCTAAACCATACTTGCAGTTTCTGGCTGGCTTTGGACTGCCAAAACGCTCACCAAGCTTGTTAAGTCTCCTGGTAATCTCCACAAACAAACAGCACAATGTCTTTGATGAAAGCAGGTGATGTGAGATTTCTATACTTTTTGCCTGATTATGAGTTTCAGTCACACATCAACCTCTAGGGAAACGTGATGACCTGATGCTTACCCCAACTCAGATCCAAACTTAGTATCATAGAATCATTTATGTTGGAAGAAACCCTTGGGATCATCGAGTCCAACCATCAGCCCTACTCTACAAAGTTCTCCCCTACACCATATCCCTCAACACCACATCCAATCTACTCTTAAACACAGTCAGGGATGGAGACTCCCCCACCTCCCTCGGCAGCCCATTCCAGCGTCTGACCACTTTTTCTGTGAAGAATTTTTTCCTAATGTCAAGCCTAAACCTAAGCTACTGCAGCTTGCAGCTGTTCCCTCTCATTCTCTTGCTAATTACCTGTGAGAAGAGACCAGCACCAACCTCTCTACAATGTCCTTTCAAGTAGTTGTAGAGAGCGATGAGTTCTCCCCTCAGCCTCCTCTTCCGCAAACTAAACAGTCCCAGCTCCCTCAGCCTCTCCTCATAAGATTTATGCTCCAGGCCCTTCACCAGCTTCCTTGCCCTCCAGCAGCTCAATATCTCTATTGTATTGAGGTGCCCAGAACTGGACACAATATTCAAGTTGTGACCTCACCAGTGCTGAGTACAGGGGGACAATCACCTCCCTACTTCTGCTAGTCACACTACTTCCTCTACAAGTCAGGATGACATTGTCCTTCTTGGCCACCTGGGCACACTGCTGGCTCATATTCAGTCGCTTGTCAACCAGCACCCCCGCTCCTTTTCGGCCAGGCAGCTCTCCAGCCACACGTCGCCAAGCCTGTAGCAATGCATGGAGTTGTTGTGGCCCAAGTGCAGGACCTGGAACTTGGCCTTGTTGAAGCTCATGCCATTAACATCGGCCCATCGATCCAATCTATCCAAGTCCCTCTGTAGAGCATCCCTGCCCTCATGCAGATCAACACTCCCACCTAACTTAGTGTCACCTATATAGAGTGCTCTCTATATCATTGTCGAGATCATCAATAAAGCCATTAAACTGAAATGGCCCCAATACTGACCCCTGAGGAACACCACATGTGACTGGCCACCATCTGGATTTAACTCCATTGAGCACCACTCTTTGGGACCATCCACCCAGCCAGTGCTTGATACAGCAGATCATTCGCTCATCCAGGCCATGAGCAGCCACCTTTTCCATGAGAATTTTGTGGGTCACAGCGTCAAATGCTTTTCAAAAGTCCAAGTATACAATATCCACTGTCTTCCCCTCATCCAACAATAGGATCATCTTGTTGTAGAAATTAGTCTGCTGTTTGCCCTTCTGTTAGACTGAAATAAGCAGAAGTGAAAACTGCTCACTTGCACTGCTTCAGACCCAGTATGTGGATTTTCAGTACAGCATGAAGCAAAATCACAGGAACAAAGAGCTTTTAGCATTTGCTTGCACCTCATAATGAAAAAACTCCTTCTCATTCTGCATCTCTGAGCGAGTGAAAATCTAACTCAGTAGCCTCATTTACAAAAAGAACCTTCAGCGAAGCTTGTCCTGAGCAAATCCTGACAGGTTTGACCTGAAATTAGAAGGGCCTGTATTGAGTAAAGGTATAACATGAGCCAGTGCTGGTCCATGCTTTATGCCAACCTTGGGTCCTGTTGTTAGCTTTTTGCTTCTAGTAATTATTGTTCAGGTGTATTTATCACATTACTGCTGTACATTTGGTATAATGCTATTAATGAAGTGCTTCTCTAAGACAACTCAAGTCAGCAGCTAAGCAGGAAGAGTGACTTAGGCACAGGTCAGCAGGGATTGACTCAGATAGTGCAAATCTTCAGGACAAGACAACAACTGATTTTTCATGCTTTTACCCATGCAAATCACTATACGAGAGGTAAAAATCATTAGAGAGGATCACAAAATTGTGGGGGACAGGCGGGGAAAACATTCATCCTTCTTCTAAACTGCCCCTACTGAACTACACGGCGGGTAGTAAAGTGCAAGATGGAAAAAAATCACTTCTTCAGTGAACCACAAGAATATTAATTAATTAAAGCTCATAATTACTCTGACAGGTTTTGCCTTATTTTACAAATGTGAAGAATGAGGCACAAAGTGGCTAAATGATTTGCTTAATCTCACACAGTGAGTGAACAGCTGACTGAAGGAAGAGCAGAGTAAATGCTACTCTCACTCAGACCAATGTTTTGGTTTTGGTTTTGTTTTTTTTATACTGTACTGAACCTCCCAAAATGTCCAGCTGCCTCAAAAGAAGTTGCAAGAAAAACTAGATAGCTGTCAGACAGTTTGATCTGTGGTATGTATTCCTGAATTGTGCTGGGTAGAAACTGGAGTGGCCCATGCCCTGAAGCGTGATGCCTTGTAGCTTGGTTCTTGGTTAGATTATTTTTTTAAAATTCTTGTTACATAATTCTGTCCCAAATAAAAGTCTAAACATGTGGTGTTGTGTCCTTAATAATGCACTCTCCCACCCATAACAAGGCTGTTTAAAAAAGTGGAAATAGACATTAGATTGGATTTTGTTTGCTGCCTAAATTGAACTTGGAGTCACCACCTTCCAACAACTAATCCCCAGTAAATGTTAAGCAGAATGAACAGCAATGAAAACAACAAAACCTGAAAGGACGGGGAAGGACTTGGAAGGAAATAAAACAAGGACCTGCAAAGCCAAACAGCATTACAAACTGGTACATTTTAAATGAACAACAAGAAAACAGAAGCCACACTGATCAAAGCCTCCCACCTCCTCTCTGTGGTGGATGACACCTTCGCTGGGAGCACACCACCACCTCTAACCCCACACCTGCAAAAGGAATTAATTTCAAAAAGAATACAGACCAAAGCGTACCGTATCAAAACAATTTAGCAACAGACCCCTCCTCCTGCTGTGGTCAGGCAAGAGAAGCAAAGATGCTGCATGGATTCTAAGATTCAGGGAGGAAAAAAGACAAAACAAAACAAAACAAAAAGCCTAGCTGTTGAAAACTTTAGAAGAAAAAAGTCAAAAGACCTTGAAAGAAAAGAGAATTCAAACAGCTTGGACAACTGGCAGTGGGCTAAGAAATTCCTTTTCAAAAACCACCTGTGCTTTCTCTGGGTTTGGATATCTCTATGTAGTCGAGGTAGATTTTTCACTAGGAGAAGCAGCAATATATGCTGCACTACAAATAAATGGTGCAAAGATAACATGCAC
Organism: Jacana jacana; assembly: GCA_013400555.1. Taxonomy (NCBI): domain Eukaryota; kingdom Metazoa; phylum Chordata; class Aves; order Charadriiformes; family Jacanidae; genus Jacana; species Jacana jacana. The sequence goes on along the minus strand of VZTM01009778.1, from coordinate 19,194 downwards.
TGCTTTTATTTATACATATGTACAACTGTAAGAAAAATGTCAAAATATGCTTTGTAGCTGTAGATATGACCTGCTTGAAAATGCGTTTTTCCAAAGGGACTAGCTTTTCAAAGGGAAACCATCAACACAAAACTCATCCGTCTTCAATGCTTGTGTGCTATTAACAACATTGTAGATCACTAAAATCAAAATGATTTTGCAACTCTGTCTTACTTGGTATTTTTTCATTTCACCTCCTTTTAGCAGTTAGATGAAATCTAATCAGCAGTTCCAGAAACTGGAGGGAGGTTAATGTACTGCAGGGAATGTTCAAAGCAAACACATGCTCCATCATTGAGTACTGCACTCAAAAAAGAAGAATTTGTTTAATATTTATACCCCATCCCTATTCACAGACGTGAGGTTAACTACTTGAGAGTACACCTGTTGGGAAGGGTCATTCCTTCTCCTGTACTGCAGTCACGCCCGTTTTATTGCTGATTGCTCATGTTCAGTTCCTGACTTTCCAACAGACTTTCTCTGTGAACTTGAATGAGTTACTCATTATCTACTCTTCTGCATCTGGTCACTGACATCTTTGTGAAATTATGATAAAATATTAGGAAATACAACTTTTAGTGTTTTGCACAAGTGCAAATAGCTACAGAAAGTAAAGGGCCGCCTCTTTTGTCTCAATTCTCTACTTACAAAATTGGTGGAAATACATATGAAAAGGGTTACTTTTATGCAAACGGGGCATACATCATATATACGTCTATCTAACTGCACGGGGACACCACCATTTACAATCCTTTAGGATTAATAAGCACTACTGATATTATATAATTATCCTAATGAACATATTAATCAACCCTAATAATCATAATTAAAATCGAAATATATTGTAGTTGGGTGGTTTTTTTTTATTTGCCGCTGTCAGTACTGAATGCAGATTATGAGCAGAACTGTGCTGAAGAAGTATTCAGCCCCCCTTGGTGAATAGACTTCAGATCCTATTCCTGATTCCCACTAGCAAAAATGAAATCACCATCAGGACCGCTATCGGGGCCAAATTGCTGGCAGGCACAATGAACCACTAATTGCTGGATTCATTAGTAAGACTCATAGTTTGTCCCCATGAGATGCTGAACACTTTCAGCTCCTTTTAGAACCTAGCATCTCAGAAATTAAAATTAACAACTGCAAACTAGTATTTCTGTTATACTGTAGAAACTCAGCATGAATTTCAAGTCGGATCACAAGAATGCCAAAAATCTATTATGTAAAATTAGGCAGATTTTTATCTACCATTTTCCTGTTAATTCTCTAGAACATGCATGCATCCATGCACAATAGATATCCCATGCTGTTTCTCAAGCCTAAACAATTGGTTAAAATAGTTTTTGTAAAGCTGAAAGAAGACAACTGCCTTAAAAAATACCTTTCAAATAGCCCCAGCATCACACTGTTAAGATTGGCCTATTCTTTTCAGACATAAAACAAATGTCTATTTAAGAACACATCCAAATGCATTTCCATCACTCAGCCAGAACACATTCACCTCCCAGAAGCTCACACTGTAAGAGATGGAAAGAGAGAGGGAGAGAGAGAGGGGACCTTTAGTCCACCTACTGGCTTCACTACAGGCAATAATCCAGCCCCAGCTCATTTCAAGTAGGTTCAGTTGTGTCAAAGGTTACCCACAAGCTATTTCTTGATGATTTATAGCTGATGTCTACAGATCTCCTTTTATTTTAATGATGACTTCAATACAGACGTTAAGACATTCTTTGTCTTTGCTGAAGTATATGAGAGGGAAGTTGACATCTTAAAAAAATTCCAAGAGGCTGATTTGCTATTTCTGAACAGGGCCAGCTCTGGGCAGTTTTTATATCTTATCCAGAAGGAAAAGAGGAGGGAAAAAAGCCCCCTTCATCCTTTTCTCCCATTCTAAAGCTGCTATGTTTTTGTGACTTATTCTGGGCACAAATCCTAGAGCACTGACTCAACGTGTATATCACCAGTTAATTATGATCAAGACAAGACACTAGGATACTTGGTAAGCATAAGATAATTTTATCGCTTTGCCAGTAATAACATGTATTTATATAGCATTATTTTGCTCTGTTTGAGCCCCAAGCAATTTACAAAGTGAGTCCCAAATGATACTATCATGGGAATCCTTCCACCCAGCACTGAACTGTAATCATTTGGGGCTGGAGAACAGCAGCACACGAAAAGCAGTAGCAAGACATACTGCATCCATTTGAAATTTAAAGCCCCTGAGAGTTGTCCAAATATGAGATTCTTTTTAGATGCAAAATGAGCCTGTGTGCATGCACGTGTGTGAGTGTGCACATAAAGTCTGTGTGTGTGTATGCACGTCTGGCAGTCTTCATCTCTATAGATATTTTGAGCACACCAGCCAATATCCATCAGATTGATGAAATCCTCAAAGGTCCCACATCATTTGTGTAGAGGGATAATGGCGTAGGGAGGGAAACTCCCTAAGCCTCTCCACTCAGGACAAGACTCCAGTGCTTACCCACACTTTAACAGACAACATAGGACCCCCTGGAGAAAGGTACTCTCTACATTTCCAGTGAACGCCCAAATACTGTGACACTTCACAAATGAAACTAGGCTCCACTGGCACTCTTCATTTGAAAATGAAGGCAGAAGAGAAAGTGTCTATTCAGTCTGTTCTGCCCTGCAGGCCTCTGAGTATCTGTGCTATTTTCTCACTTAGGGTAGGCAAAAGGATGGGGCTGTTGTCTTCCTCACCTACTAGCATCAATAAACTTTAGTTGTTTGGTACAGCAGTAAATCTCCTGGGTATTACACCACCACATCATTCTGCCTATGAGCTGCAGTTCACTGGGGGGACTCATTTTGTGTAGAGAAGGCTGTGAAATTAAGAACTGTAAATCCAGACATGTAATGTAGTGTAGTGGGCCAATAGTCATGTGACACCATTTTAACTTCTGGTATCATGAATAAAATGCTACTTGACACGCATTTCTCAGCCAAACTGTATGCGCTGAATTTGCCTGACCCCAAATTAGGTCTGTGCCTTCTATAGAGAATGTTGAAAGCACTGGCTATCCACACATTTATGAAGAATAATAAGCAAACAGATTAATGCATTTGTGCCAGAATTTTAATTGCAGACTCTATTTTCAGGGGAATCAGAAACTAGGAAAGGGAAAGAATAATTTCAGAGAAGACTAAGAATACTGGAAATAAGCATAAAAGAGGGTCATTCTGATCTGCAAGCAAAACAGATAAAACAACATAGTTTATACTAAAAGGACTCAAGATTTATTGAGACAACCAACAGCTAAATTCAAAATATATTAACTTAAAGCTGTAACCTGAAGTCTATACAGCTCTTAGCATGGCTAAAGATAAAAATAATCACTGACCTGGAATGACTGCAGCCTTAAGACAGCCACCTTTGGAAAGGCAAAAATTCTCAAAAACCCAATACAATAAAAATACTCTCCAGAATTATTATATACCTATACTTTTTTCCTAATTGTACACTGAATTAAAGCTGCTTTAGTAATTCTGTCGCTATATTACTACTCCCTTTTCCGATACACTGCTTCATAGTTTTCTCTGGAGCATTTTGGACACGAATAAATGTACCCCTGAAACTCAACTTTAAGAAGCTTTTTGTGCCAATTTTCCCATGGATATGTCACGTTGGGTTGTGTTTGTCACTATATAACTCCTGTTGTGTTCTGTTAGCTTGAAATCATGTAACACGATGTGGCTGATTCATGACGTGACGTGTCACTGCCTGGCATGTCAGCTGAAAGCTTGTACAAACCCACATGCTACATCTCTATACGTACATAGCTCTTTGAAATGGCCCCTTATTTTAAACCTATTAGCAGGTGCTGGCACATCCACTCAAAAAAGTTTAAGAAACACTAATAACTTATGAAATACTCAAAGCTCTGTTCTTTCCATAACATCATGATGAGAAATTGAAAAGCCCTCTCTCCACCATTCCCATTAGAAATAAGGTCTGCCCCTCCACACAATCCACATGTCAAAATACTGAGCGATCTTTTATCAAAGACTTTTTCTTAATAATCCCCACCCACTCACCCTCCAAAGACAGCAGTTGTGGCATTAGTTTATCATAGAATCATAGAATGGTGAGAGTTGGAAGGGACATGAAAGATCATCTAGTTCCAACCCCCCTGTCATGTGCAGGGACACCTCCCACTAGAGCAGGTTGATCAAAGCCCCATCCAGCCTGGCCTTAAACACTTCCAGGGATGGGGCATCCACAACTTCCCTGGGCAACCTGTTCCAGTGCCTCACCACCCTCACAGTAAAGAACTTCTTTCTGGTATTCAACCTAAATCTCTCCTCTTCCAATTTAAAGCCATTACCCCTTGTCCTGTCACTACACTTCCTGCAAAAGAGTCCCTCTCCAGCCCTCTTGTAGGCTCCCTTCAGAGAAAAATTGAAATTGAACAAACAGAAATTAAACTATTCATTAGTACTAAAAGCACATATTTGAATACGTAGTCTGGCAGCATTAGTGCATAAAACCACACAGAATCATAGACTTGATTAGGTTGGAAAAGACCTTTAAGGTCATCAAGTCCAACCATGCGAAGTCCATTGTGATCATGATCAAAATTTTATACTGGTTTTATATATTAAATCCTGTCAAATTGCATCAAAATCCAAAATGGTTTGTTGGATCATCTTGCCTGCCTCTGATGTTCTTTGGATGCTCTCGAACATTCTCTCTGGTTACTACTGAAGCACTTTTACTGGGAATTACTACAGTAAAAGTCAAGTATTTATGCCTTAGTAGAATTGCCAACACGAAGTCTTCTGTGATTAAAACAGTAACTCCTAGATTCATTTGGTAGTTGCTTTCTAAGACTTTGAGATACATTTATACCAATCTATAAGTTTCAGGCATGACAGCTTGAAGCTTTTTGTTTAAATGAGATTCTCACATATTCACATGACTACAGGAGCTGGGACTTTACTGATGTTATCCATCATAAAATCAAAAGATGCAGCCACACTGCTTTAAGAAATGTGTGTACTCGAAAGTGATGATTTCCACATAATTTCCCTTAAACCCTCTTTTGTACCAGTTCATTTTACACTAAACACACTGCATTCTGTACAAAAAATGTGTATTTCTGAGAAATTTCAGTGATATTTGCCAAGCACTTCATGTAACTCTAGAGCTAATACTAAACTATAGGAAACTGTTCCTTTTTATTTTAAAATAAAATAGATTTCTTTTCCATTCTATTTCTAAATGTTACTTCTCTTCAGCTGTACACAGCGACCAGGGATTACAGTTTAAAATATTTCAGATTAAAAAAAAAAAATTGTAGACCTCCCTTATTAATCCTTCAGCTATTGATACATGAATACTTGCTGCAAGATATATTTATTTGATGCTTAGTTTGAGTTGCTTGCCTGAATGTCTCAAGAAGAGCTGATTTCAAATCTAGCATGTAACATGGAAGTAAACCATCCTTCTACAGACAAAGCAAGCAGTTTCTGGAAGCTGCTGGACTGATCACATTGGAATTTTATTCATACACCTCAGAAATTTAGTTTCTGTGTTTAAATGTTCTACATTTGGTAAAAGATGGCTCCATTACTGCCCAGTAGACAGTCCTGCCAAGAAAGTCTATGCACATTACTTTTGATTATTAACATATGCCACAAAATACCCAAACACTTAAGCTGAAGCTGAAAAAGGGAAGATTTAATTCCTGAAGTGAGGTATCTGGCTCCCTTCTAGATGAATCTGGTAGAATGAGTGTCTTCCGCTCCATTTCAAGATGTCTCCTAGTCCACGAAATAGGGACATTACTACAGTATTACTATTTTGCACAAGTCTTTGCTTCTGGAATAAACACATACCTTGATTTAGAGAGACTAACAGCTCAGGTATCTCTGGTGTAAAGGATGACCTTTACTTCACAGGAATTTCATATTATGAAGAAAACTGAAAATTAATCTGATATTGGCATAACTAACTGGTTTCTTACCTGCATTTAACTTCGATCTAATATTGGCCCTTCACCTTTGCAGTGCTGTAATATTCAGCAGCCCTCAGTGAAAAATGCTATGTCCTAAGCTTAACTTCATATATTTCTCCTCATGGTTAGTTTCCCTTCCTCAGCATAAATACTAAGTATTTTCCAACTCTTCTCACCCAAGAAAAAGCACTGCAACATGAAAAATCTATTTTTTTCTGTGTATTGTTATGCACCTACAGATTCCATGCTCTCCTTTTACTACTGGTCCCACGACTGCATGGCCAACTGGCAACATCAATTCAACGTATCTTAGTGGCATTCAAAAACCTTGACTTTGTGACACTGTCTTCTTGTTTGGGACCCTTCCTCTTCGTCTTGCAAAATGCTGCTCGCTCTTATTCAATCTCTTTGTACCAAGTGAAACTAGGTGGGCAGTTCTATCAAAAAGATTCTGCTGAAGTCAATGCTTCGGTTTTTATAAGTAACTGAGTCAAATGCAGACCAGAAACAGAATGTCAGATCCCAGCACTCCTGAACACTGAGGGATTCTGTAAGTGAACCTGGCTTTATAGCTGCCTCCTGGAAGTAATCATAGATTCATAGAATGGTTTGGGTTGGAAGGGATTGCAAAGATCATTGAGTTCCAGCCCCCCTGCCATGGGCAGTGACACATCCCACAAGACAAGGTTGCTTAAAGCCCCATCCACGCTGGTCCTCAACACTTGCAGGTACTGGGCATCTGCAACTTCTCTGTGAAACCTGTTCCAGCGTCTCACCATCCACACATTAACACATTTCTTCCTAATATCTAATCTAAATCCCCCCTCTCAGTTTAAAACCATTATGATTTGTCCTGTTGTTATAGTCTCTCATAGAGTCCCTCGCCATCTCTCCCTTAGGCACCCTTCAGATACTGGAAGGCTGCTATAAGGCCTCTTAGAAGCCTTCTCTTCTCCAGGTTGAGCAACTCCAAGTAATACTGCCTAGTGTAAAGTATGATGACAATGCTGTGAATCATTTAACCAGAAAGAATGAAAACTACCTACTGCCCACACCACCAATTTTGCCACTTTGGAAAAAGTGGGTGGTTTATGTATTCATATCAGGTAAATAAGGCACTGGAGGCAAGAAACAGTAGTAAACTAGTAAGAAGTACATACAGCATGTTTGTCATTATTACTTTGCTTTACACCTCTTTTGTTCCATTTCTGATTTCTGACGATGTCTCTTTGAGAAATGCAGCAGTCTTGCTTTATTTGTGCATCTCACTTTTGTTTTGTGACCAGATTTCAGTGAGGTTTTGTTCCCCTTTACTTTTTGTTATGTTTTCTTCTGAGTTTTCATTATAAAAAGTGCTGACTGAGCCTAACAAGGGCTGAGTGGCTGGCACTCTGCTTGAGAGACAGGCTCCTGCCAGAGAGACATAATACCAGGAAACAGAGCTGAGGAGATTTAATCTGAAAAAGTATCCTAGGAGCCCCTCCATATTTCTAGTTTATTTTTAGGAAAGCAAGGAGGGGTGGGAGGCAGGCAGAATGCTGTGCAAGTCCCTAATGCTACTGCTTTTTAGACGTTGCTGTTAACATTGTTCTTACTGTTCAGAACACATTCTATACTTTAGAAAAGCATCTTGAGAAGTTCCATTAGTACACATCCCTTCATTGTGCTCCAGCAGATGCTTTAAAAATGCATCGATTAAACGCCTGATGTCGTGTATAGGAAGAAGAGCAAGAAAGAGGAAAATAGTTTCAAAGATTCTGTCACCAACTCTGTATTTTGCTATCTGGGATTAAAAGCACATGCAGCAAAAGAAAAAGGCTTCCAGGTAGAGATAATTGGCAACAAGGTCTCCATTAAGAATGGACAGGGATGCTAAAGTAGCACAGCACCAAGTCACATAGCACAGATAAGGCAGATGAGGTCTCAGTTTACAGCTCCTCATACATCACTGCATCCATACTACAAACTTTTCCTTAATTATCTTACAGCTATTTCTAACATGTTTGATACACTGACATGGGGACTTGGAAATGCAAGCACTGAAAAATGTTTTGAAATTACTGATTTATAATATTCTAGTGCTAGCTGCTATTCTGGTGCTGAAAAGCTTAACAGATTAATTTATGAGGATTTTTTAATAAGTGGCATATAAGGAATTGTGTCCAGGCCGGAAATTCTCAAATATAAGAGTCTTGCAAATCTTGGAGATAAACCTTCTGTAAACATAGCCCTGATGTTCTAGCAGGCATGGTGCCTCTTACATCACTTCATGTGAACCTAATGAGAACTCTTGTTCTTCACTCTAAAATATGCCAATACTCTCTTTAATGAAAATAAGGATGCCTTAATTTCCTGCTGCTTGGATAGGCATTCAGCAGCTGCTGAGCTCTTCAACCAATAAAGAGGACAGTAATCACCATTAGTATATGAGGCCTAACATGTGCAATGGGTTAGTTTCAGACAGGTTCCTCTTCTGGGCTCTTCAGGGAAAAGAATTTGGCCCCATCTATCACACACAGTCACATCCTTTGATCACCTGAACACAGACACTATCAGTCATCTTTATCATACGGCTGTCTTCTTTATAGCTGAAGCACTTCACAGTGCTGCGCAATACAGTTAGCTCATGTTTCCAAAACTATTTGGTATTACTAAGTAAAAAGAAGTGTTATGAAAAAGAAACACCAATAACCTTCTGTATTTGAATAACATTGCATCTATCATCTGTAGAGCTGAAATTAAATACTTTCCTTTACCGTGTTCAAAAATGGCAGCTCTGAGGTTACAAGGAATCTGTATGTCTACTTATCAGCTACTAGGCTTCTGTGATAGTCATAGTTTGATGTGGCAAGTAAGCTGATGAAGCTATATACATAATGGAGCTTAGATCTCCCCAGGATAAATTTTCTGATTCTGAGCTATCATACAAAAGGGAGAAATGAGGGAAAGGGGGACAAATTTACATAAGTTAACAGGCACCTAAGGTTACTAAGGTTACCTAAATTAAGGCAGTCACCTAAAATTAAGTTCAAGTCAACAGTTTGCCCAAAATAGAATCAGAAACATTATATAGATGAGTGTTCTTATTACCAGGCCATTTTAGGGCCTTTTTCTTTCTCCTTCCTTGAGATGTTTTTCTTCCTTTTCCCATCACATGTTTATCCTGAGTCAAGAAAGCTTTCCTACCAAAACTGGGAAGTATACTTCCATCGCCAATTTTGACTGGGACAGGAAAATCCCCAACCAGTTCTCCATAGTAAATAGCTTACTTATTTTTCCTAATAACATAGCCTGTGGTGTGTCTGAATTAAAATGCCCATTTCCAAAGATTCTTATTTTTTATTTTGTTCCAGGTATCAGAGGTACTTGGTAAGAAAGTCAACAGTGACTTAGTTGTATTTTCATATTCAGGCTTACCTTGCCTGAGTGAAAATGGAGAAAGAACCCTGTCAATCCCATTCTATCCTTCAAATACCATAAACAGGATGCAAGACACAGCCGGTGCATGTGGCAGCAACTGTAGCATCATCAGCAGATATTCCTGAAAAATGGAAGAAGCTCCCCTGGAGAGTCTCTGGCCATTTTATGGTCAATCTGTGTTGTGGTAGAGAGGCAAGCTCCAAGTCTTTCAAAGGTGAGTCTATTACTGACTATAGGCAATATGAAAAATTTTCAATCCAATGTTTACTTTGGTGATCAGAGCATCAGATAATGTGAAAATAAAAGTACCATCTTCAGTTAAGGATTCACACTGATACTTGTCTAGATATTGCAGTTGAGGAGAATCTGATTGCGTATATCCAACTGCTTAGTGGTGTTTCTGGCTTGTCTGAAACACATTTCCTTTCCTTGTCACAACTCCCAGGTGCTACTGCTGAGCAAATAGTAACACCGCTGCCAGAAGTATTCAAAAAGAACAAAAAAATTGATTTGGACAATCTGTGTGCTGCAGCCATTGATGGAGACACAACTGTGAGTAGGGTTAGGGCTGAGGTCATAACAAGGTTAAAAGAAAAGTGCCCAGAAACTCTCTCCTGTCACATCTCACACTGAATTGCTCCTGCTTTTCCGCAGATGCTACAGACAATGCACTGTGCTCCATTAAATGTGGGGAATCGTTTAGCTACATTTACAAGCTACACTGAAAATTCACTCCAGAATTACTGTACTTGAAAGGTTACATGGAAAGGGCTAGGATAGTGCATCACACAGGCACTAGTTGCTATATTTATACGTGCAACGTAAAAAGGAAGGAACAAAGGCAGGAACGAACAGGGCCCTGGCTGTTTCCAAGCAGGGGTGATGCTGCTGTCCTTATTCAAGACTATAATGCACCTCATCTGAAGTCAGCATAGACTGGAGCTATGAGGTGAGAATCCTGCTAGCACGGTAAATGTCACTGTTCCAATAAACATAATCTCTATAACATTGGGTTGGTTTTTTTTAATCTCCTGCATGGCCCTGTACAAGCAAGAGGCTTGAAGATAATCAGAAGATGGACTGGTAGGTTATTCTGCCTTGTTCATACCTGCACCTGTGCCCATTTTCTCCTCGGGAGCTCTCTTACTTGCGAGCCTGTAACCTTGTACACCCAACAGAGCAGCATGCAAGCATTTTCACGATCAAAGGCAAAATGTGCTTAAGACAGACTTTGGAAATCCAGCACAATTTGGCAAACTTCAAAGATAGTTGCCTTTCAAATGGGTTGTGGAGGAGGCCTTGGTAAATTTGAATGGTATGATTAGCATACCGGCTGTTTTTAAAACTGCTCAAGAAGAAGCTGTGTTAAAATCCATTTCCGCAAGACACACGCATTTGCTTTTGGACAGGCTCCACTAGCTCTGTTTCTTAAATCAATTTTTCTGGCACAGATTTCTTCTTGGAAGAATGTACGACACCAGCTCAGTTTCCTAACCAAAACTTGACAGAATGTGTGCAGCACAGCATAATGGCATCTTTACTTCATGGCTTCCTAAAAGTTACAGTACAGAAAACCTAGGAAGTGAATTTGACTATTTCAGGTCACATCTGCTGAAAGGCAAGCGACACAACAGAAGATGCCAGGGTACTCTGCCCAGCACGATGTTCAAACACTGGTGAGGGCCACTGATAAAAGGTTTGCCAAAACGGGAGTTGCCAAGGTCTTAGAGGAGTTTCAGGGATGTGTTCAAGTCTTACTAGATTTAAAGGATGATCCTTGGCAAACTCCCCCTGATGCTTCTCAGCATTTCTAGAGCCAACAGTTGTTCCATCTGCTGCTGAGGCCGACTTTGAAGAATCCTTGCAAAGAGCAGCACGCTAACTTTAACACTATACAAGAAGGAAAAAAACACAGCCTTTCAGAAGTGACCTAGATGTTTGCCAGTAGCTTGACACACTCTCAGGTAAGGCTGTCTCCTTGTCTTCAAACACTTGAGCGTATTACCAAAGCTGCGCCAGTGTAAACTGTGGGCTGAAAATAGAGATTCAGCAAACAGCATCTATTGAAAGCTTGTCTAAGGCATTAACTGTTCATCTGTGGAGGTTTGACGTACAATAACAGCAAGAAAGACCACCGCAAACTAACTTCAAGAACAAAGTTGCTGTTAGGGACTAAAAAGAAATATTAAAAAATGGCTGTGAAACTCAGATGCTCCCTGACAATAAAATTTAATAAAGTAAAATAAATTTATAATATTAAAATAAATAAATTTAATAAAAATTAGCAAACACAAACTTTTGGCTCTGTTGAAAACAAACAAGCTTTGAAAAAGCAAAGGAAGGTCCATACAGACACAAATGAAGGTGTTTAGTTTCAACACATAAGCTTCAGTTTCTGCCACTCTGATGGATTTGCCAATGTGTTTTCTGAGCCAGGCCACGGCACTATTGTATAAGCTTTATTCTAATTACTGTAGGCCCTATAAAGGTTTCTTTATCATTTAGTAATATAAATAATTGTGCTTCCAGGCTGGAGTTCAAAGCTCAGTATAGCATTCGCACAACACCACAGGCAGGTCAGGTGACCTTTCTCCAATTCTCCTCTCTCTGGTACTGAGGACAGACAAAGTGATATGTCTGTCATACGCCATTACCATTAGAACAGAATCTTGTTCTTTTATTACAACTGAACTCCGCCGGATTTCTCAGCAGGAATGCTAAGTGAAATCAATGTCTTGGATTTCCAGGCTGAGCTTGGAGGTCACAGCCACTCTATCATTTCTCAGCATTATCCTTTCTCTTTCCCTCGCTCTCTCTCTGAGCCTCCAACTGGCACACAGCAGATTGAAAACAGCATGCATCACAGGGCTCATGCTGCACAATTTTACAGCCTTTTGGAGCCCCCTTCCTTTCCTTGTGGCCCACTTTTTCTTTTTTCTTTTTTTTTTCCAATTTGCAAATAAGTTTTGTTTGTGTCCTACAGAACTGCAAGCCAAATGCACTGGAACACCTACAAATATGAAAAGGCAATAAAACACAAGGAAGAACAGAGTCAATCTTGACAGCTGCCAGTAAGACGGTTATGCTTGATGTAACTGGTAGATATGGCAGGCCTTCTAATACCACAGTTGCCACAAAATAAATACTGTGTCCCCTTGAAACTCATCAGACATTCTGCTTGTGCATGAGAGATCCAAAAACAACACCGGGATTTTAAGTGTAGTGGATCAAGCAAGCTGCTAGTCACACACAAAAACCCCTTGTAAAATGCACAAAAATCTCTTGTTAACCATAGACATGACTTTTTAGAAAAAACCCTGAAAAACTATAGTCAAACACTGCATGGTTTTGTGATTCCTCACTCTACAATATATAAAAGAAGAGACCAAGCCAAGGATAAATTTCGGGAAGTCAGAAAGTCTAAACTGAGGAGAGAAGAAAGAAAACGGAGATCCAGAGCTTGATTCATTAACACAACAGCTACTGGTTCTACACCATCTATTTTATTCTTTGAACACGTATCTCACTTAGCTGACAATGGTATTATTTATTTGTCTGGTTATTTTTAATCTGTGCTGCTTTACTGTTAGGCTGAAAACAAGACACTACTGTCAATTCAAGGAATCTTTTCTGACACAATAAAGGACATGGACAGCATGCTAGAGGACACTAACAAAAAATAAAGGACACATTTTTACCAAGCTCTTGCTGCATTCTAACTGGGACTGCTTTTTCCCTATACTCCTTAGTTAAATTATTCCTAGCTGTTTTGCAACACCAAAGATGTGCCATTCAATTTTGACCCCTTACTTTTGCTCAGCTGTAGCGTATTTCCTTCCATTGGATATGCTCTGTATCATTTTTCTAGCTATAACTAGTCCATACTCGCAGTGTTATACAGATGCGACTACAAGCTGCTAACTTGACCACTTTATTAAGAATGGACCTAATTGTCCAGCTATGACCAGGATTACTCATCAGAGCCCATTGCTTGATGGAAAGATACCAGTACTGTTCTGTGATGCAACAGACATTGCTTTGGATACTTGTTGCTCCATGAACTCCCACTGAACCCCAGGAGAGGATCTGGCCATGATGAGATGCCTCACCACTTCCCGTGTCTTGTTGACACGCTGCTAACCTGACTCTGGTTTAGCATTATGAACGGAAACAACAGTTGCATGCTGGAATAGAAGCTGTCAACTCAGTCTGTTACTGAAGATGGAAGAAACAGCAGTGTGACAGCTGGGACACTGCAAGGGAAACCATGGGATCTCAACTGAGGTGGTGACTGTTACTGATGTCACATATGAATGATTGTTTGGTGTTACTGTGCTGGGGTCCTCCTATCAGAAAAATGGTACTATGAATGCTCTCCTGTTTGAGGAAGCCATCCTGAGATCAAAGCTTTCTGCAAGTGAGAAGCACACAGATACCCTTCAGGAAAAAAACAACAAAACATGGAAATACCCACTTTGTCAGAAACACAATGCTGCAGGGCGGCAGGGCCTGGTACAGTACCTTGCTTTTGGGTGGAGGGCTGTTTGTGCTCTTGTCTGTGTGGATGCTGGTAGGGGATACAGCGGCACCAAGGTTACCCTGGGGTATGCCAGGTATCTTGCCTCCTGGAGACACTTGCATTGCAGCAAGTTGGGCAGCATACAACTGCTGTAAAAACAAACAAACAAAAAAGGGCAGGGGGAGGAGGAGAGAGGGGAGACATCATCAATAAATAAGTCATTTTCCCAAAACTTCTCCTACTACAGATGTATTTTCTTTTTGATGTTTTTTTTTTTTTTATTTAGCACACTGGTATATTTTGGGACAAGAATTGTCATCTCAACTTTTGTGACTCATTCCTCAGGGGATGAATGAGAGATGTCACCATGAGAAATGTCATAGCTTCCCTGCGTGTCCAGGGATTCAAAACAAAGAACAAAAGCTAATCTTCATGGTTTGCCTGAGCCACTGGGCAATCTTTCCTTTCCTGAGATGACTTAGGCTTAACACCAATAATATGCATCAACCCTTGTGGAATTCACATGCTTGCTACAATGGTCTCTGTGCTACCATTTTACATTTCTTCATCTTACTTGCTATGTTTGCCTTGTTTGCACAGGGTGTAAGTTACCTGGGATGGGGTACATCAAAACTTTGTTTAGCACTTATTGTGAGAGTCCACTGTCAGTTGGATCCCGTGGAACTGCTACTGTCAATATAAATACATACATATGGGCAGTCCATTAGCACCTGGAAGCTCCAATCAGGACTAAGAACCCTTTCTGTGATAGATTCAAAGCAGATACACAGTGGAAATGTTCTCTTCAAAGCTAAACAAACGAGGCACCTTAAATACATATTTGATTATTAGCATGTGAATACTTATAATCATAGTCATCCATTTAAAATTAAGCCCTACACGAAGAGTCTAATTGACAGAGGTCAAAAGCAGAGAGAAGACAGGGAAACTGGCAGTGCCTGGAAGCTCCCCTGACCTCTGAATAAAAAGTGGAGAATATAAAGTCGATGGGCAGGAGAAACATCTACTCTGCTCTGTGAATACAAAGGGATTTGGATGAAACTAAATAGAGGTCAGATGCCTGAAACGGCAGGTAATGTAGTAAAAGGGCTTTCCCTCATTGGTCACAGTATCAGTTTCAAAGACTCATGCTATGTATTATTTGTGCTGTGCAGTACATGTGTACTGCGTAGTACTGAACGATGGTGCTCTCTGCCTGCAGGTGCTTATAGAGTTTCTGAGATGTAGTGTGACAAGGGATAACATGCAGGAACATGGAAGTGGATGTGAGAAAACAAGAGGGCTTCAATATGACTAGTCTAAGAAAGTCTCGTTAGGGGTGTTTAGGTGTTTGGCTGCTGTATTTTATTTAATTGTATATTCTGATAAAAGAACAAAGGTCAGATTGGAGGGCACAAAGAACTGCTAACCCAAACCAGCAAGTTTGAAAGAGGAAAATGAGGATTCATTACAGGGGTATTCCATATGGAGCTGTGCAAAATGTACAGAGACACTGCTAACGTGAGTTTAAGGTACACAAACCCTGTAGTAAACACTTAACTTTATCAAATGGGCAAGATTTACTGCTGTGAGTCTCAGACAACCCTGGACATTGTTCGTGGTTTCCTGCACAAACTCTTGCCTTCACTGGTGCACAATCCTTTCACTTAATTAAAAGTAACCCACTTCTGCTTTTTCAGGTGTAATCAGGCACCAAGTTCTTAGTTATCTCCTTTTCACTCTTTCTATTCTTTTCAGGCATCCTTTTCTTCTCAGTTTTGAATCCTTTTTATTTCTTTTCTTTTTTTATTTCTTTTCTTTCTGCTTTGATCACTGCTTGTTCCTTATTTTTCTGTACTTTTACTTTTACTTCTGTACCTTTTATCCATCCCTATCTGTTTAGTCTCTCTCTCTTTCCCTGTCATCCATTCATTCATCCATTCTCTCCTCGACTCTTCCTCAAATTTATTTATTCATTTATTCTGTGTGTTACCCCCAGTGAGTCTGAGCCAAATAGATGCAAATCAACTACAGATAAAAGTAATCAAAAACAATCCAGCCACAAATCAGTCAGATTCAAATGCATGTATTTATCAGTTGAAGTTCATAACCATTCATTCTTTCAAAAGAAGACTAAATCCAGCAGGGAGAAAGAAACAAGGGTCTGTGTGAACCAGAGAAGAACTGTAGCAGGCAGTTAAAGGAAAACCAAGCCAGCTTTATGTATGAATTAATATAGCAGAAGGGCAACAGTTGTCTAAGAAATAGGATACACGGTTACAGAACAGCTCAAACATAACTGGACTCTGAGAGAGCAGATCTAGGGAAAGCTTGTCCTTTTCTTTTGCTCCCTTTTGAAAAAAAAAAAAAAGAAAAAGAAAAAGACAAAACAAATTGTGGGAACTACGGGGAAAAGATGAAAGAAAGTCAAACAGTCATTGAGCAGGAAAGGTTCAAGCTTGCTGCTAATCTATAGGTTAGATATCAGAGAATATGTCTAGTTCACAAGTAAAGGTAGAACAACAAAGTCAGTTCAGACACTTAGCAGTCCTGAACCATCTGGAGATCCCTGACAGGCCATACAGGGACTTGGGAAATCAGTTGAGGACTGAGCCTGCTGGAAATTTCTGTGAGCCTTTGGGGAAGACTTTTCAAACAGAATCCTTACCCCGAAAAGAGCAGGAAATCTCTACCTCAAACATAGCTCTCAACCTTCTGTTGAGGTCCAAAGAGCGAATCACAAAAACTAAACCTTATGAAATACACATACAAGACTGTGTCCAAGAATCTGTGCCATCTTACACCTGTTCAGTGGTCACTGAGAAACGTGTTGGAAGCCATGATTCCTCCTTCCAGGATTGTCATCTACCACCTTTTTGACAACGCCTGCAAAGCAGACGATGTTTAATAAGCATGGGGAATGAATTTCCCTATGCCAGAGCCCAGGAAAAAGCCATATTTTTAAGTGACAAATGGAATGGATGGAATTTCAAATGCATGCCTCACTCTCAGTTCAGGGGCAGATATACCTCAAGAGAGTGATGCACACAGTATAGTGTGGAGTGATCTAGAAGGAGGGGTGGAAGAAAACCTATAAAGCCTTCATTCATGCTTTGTACAAACTTATGTCCTCCGGCTATCACATTCAACATCTCACCTCTATTTAATTTATTTTGAGAATTAAACACAAAGATTAAGTAAAATCTTCTAAGAGGTCCCTTGTTAAAATATCCTCTTAAAAAGTCCCTTCCTACAACACAAACCAACTATTCTACTGAACAGCAACATCAGGTCCAGCTCTAAAGTGAAAAACATGTAGCTTCTGAAATTGGAAGGATATGAATCCTGTTTAACCACCAAGATTGGTCCTATATTTGTCCCCCCCACCCCCATTAAAAAAAAAAAAAGTACAGAAACATACAACTGTAGCACATTTCTTAGACTTCCAATATTTTTGAGCTTTGACATTATTGAACTCGTTTATTCATATTTAGTTGGTTTAGGACATGATGACCTTTATCTTATACCCAAAGACCAAAGGGCAACGGTATGACCAAATGCTGTGAATTAAGTTCACTAAATGACAATAATTTATGCATTCATTTAATAGACAAACTGAACTCAAACAAAAGAGCATGCTTCCCCAATAGAATTTCAGATTTTGAAACAGTATATGAATTGGTCTCTGTTGAAATATCCAACCATCATCTAAAATGCAACCCTATACTTTTCAGAGTAATGAAACCAAGACTACAAGAAATGCAGTGAAAATTATGTTATTACATATCACTGCTGTGATACGCTGTTCTTGAGTCTTTTAATTTGTATCCCAAACAAAGACTCCTGAAGCCACTTCCACTACCTTCTGCTGACTTAAATGCTTAATTCTGCCCTCAAGGAAGGCATTTTGCTGCACTACAACTCATGCAGGACCTTCAATCTATAGGGTCATGACTGGTTCATTTGGACCAAGCCATTCAGTGGAAATCACTGAAGCACTACTGCTTTAGACAAGTTTATTTTTGCTATACATAATAAATAAAATAAGGGTAATATTCTGCATTTAATAAGATAGATAATACTTCCTCAAGAAGGCAGAATTGGGCTTCTGAAAAAGCAATTAAAAAGTAACATCTATTGTTTGTTTATAACTAAATAGCTATGTTTCAGCTTCCCTGCTCATGTGCAATATTGCATGCCTTGTTAACATTTTCTCATTAACCTCTTGTGAAAATCTGTATGGAAGTAAAGTCAGAACAAAAGCACAATATGATAGACTTTAAAGTGAGCAGGAGGTATAGTTATTTTTATAATGTTGCACCTCTGTTCTTAAGCTATGAAACAAAAAAATCCCCCTTCTCCCTAGGTCACCACCTAAACCATTTATAATTCTTCCAATATATTAAGCAGAAATATGCAGCTGAAGTCTCCAAATGGACTAGCTCTTGGCTTGATGACTCTGTAGTACATCAATAGCAAAGCCTTAAGGTTAGACCAGCTTCGAAAACTTTCCCCTTGGGCATTGTTGTTAGATGTTAACAATGCTCATTACTGCTTTGAGGGTACACTAAAAATGAATTCTTGTTCTATTAATACAGAAAATGAGAATGAGATTTAATAGCAATTTTAAAAAGGGTTGAACAAAGTGTTAGCAATTACATAGGCAGAGATAGTTGATTCAAGCACCTATAGGCATTTGGATTACAGTATTATCTCTTATTAAAATATTTTTATTAGTGAACAGTAGAGATTAAGAGCTGTTATTAAAAAAATACAACCACGGAGAAAAAGAGACAGGTAATACAGGAAACTGGATCAGCTACTGCAATAAATTTGTTTCTGACATAAACTAGTTTTTCAGTGGGGTTACCACAGTGATGAATTTACAAACCACTGTGCTTAAATGTTTGAACTGTTGACTGATCCAACACTTCAATTTCTTTGTCATTCTGAGATCCATCATTAAAAATATACACATGAA
>VZTM01009774.1:0-14543 GCA_013400555.1 Jacana jacana | reverse complement strand
TATTAGTTAAAAAGAAAAAAAAAACAACAAATGACCACCCCTTCCTGGGACTGATTTGCACACCCAGTTCAAAGTACTACATCCCAGTCAAACCTGCGTGTCAAATTCAGCATGAATTTGGAAGAAGGGTTTGTGACAATCAGCTGCATTTTTCACCCAGTGGTATTCATCAGCTCTTCTTTCAGGATGGTAGTACATGGATAGTAAGACAGACCATCTTTTTGCAGAAACGCGAGTATTTTGAGACGTGGTTTGATTTTTGTCTCAGATCCATACATTGGTGATCATTAGCAAAACAGGTTAGAAGGTATGTAATCACTTAAATAAGTGGCAGAAGGCTAGGAATCTCAGCTTGTAAATGTAATTACAGAGCCTGTCAATAGCCATTGATTTCCTTAGATAGATCACTTGAAAGCATTCAGAAAGCTGGGAATAAAATGGAGGATTGATACAGAACTCCAAAAGTAGCAAAGAGGTTTTTTCCAACCCATCCTCCAAATAGTGTGCTTTCACACTGGGACATCTTGCACTTCAGCAGCATCTTTAGTATCTCTGGGAGAAAATGCTCCTCTTGTTCTCTTGTGTGTGCTAGTTTTAGGTCATTTCACTGAACTTTGGATTTAAATAGCCTCCCTAAATGCTCTAACATGAAATGATTACTAATCAACATTTCTGTTCTCATAGTCCACCTGCCTTCTCAGGAGTGACTATTTTCTCTAATATTATCTAATATTTCTTCATATTATCAGCTTTTAAATTATCCCATTGTGAACTAAAAATTAACTCCCATAAAATTGCTCTGCTTCCTTTCAACTTCTTTTCTACAGCTTTGAATCTAACCTTGTTGACAGGAGAGAAATATTTAAAGACCAAGTCCAGAAACCTTTCTGCATTTTGTTGGAATTTGCAGCAGGATGTATTAAATGGCACAGAAAATATCAAACAAACCTGAACTGTAGTTGAGAAGAGAAAGAAATGTAAACTCATTGCAGAAGTCACCTGTCAGGTAATAAAAACATGAATATCTGGGACTCCAATTCAAACAGTAGCCTGAAGGAAAATTATTATAATTAGTGCCAGTAGATAACAACCTCTTTTCAGCGCAAGAAGTGATAGAGATCCAGCCAAATATTTTACAGCAGGAAACAAAAAAAGGGTATCATAGACAATTGTCACTAAGTATATCACATTGCTCTTTCATCTTCTTATTTTTCAACATTTTCTTCATTCCCTTAACAATTGCCACTGTAAACCTTTCCCGTGTTGTTATTTATACATAAGAATGTAAATTGCATTCTGTCCACTTGAAGCTATTGAAATATGACAACATGGCTGAATTTCAGGTCAAAATAAACATGGAAAATTATCTTCCTGTAGAAGATTTTTTGTTGTTTGTTGGTTTGGGTTTTGTCTTTTTCTTTTTATATATTGACATAGGGATGCTGCAAACTGCCCCACTATCCTGCAGCACGAGGAGTTCGGAGGACAGGATTAAAGTATGAAAGTGTAGGCAGTGCAGCATACTCTTCCAGTGCTCCACTGCTTTTCTTCTCAGTGGATGAACTAAAGTAGATTTAGGACTGCAATAATTTCTGTTACGTGAAGATTTAGGGAAAGCTAATAGTCCAATCATACAGATGAGCCATTCCATCCTGACCCAGCCCCATCCCTCCTTGAGGACTAATGGCCGGCACACCTACAATGAAGAACTCAATAACTGCCTAATCCTGAAAAAAACAGTGGAATTCCTCTGTCAGATTGTTCAGTGATGGGTTCTGAGCTGGGTTTAGAGACCTCCAAGGCTATGGTCTCCTGTTTCTCATGTATCCCATATTCCTCTGCTTTAAGAAATTTCTGCTGGCAGCCCAGGACTAGAGGAAGGAGAGCAAACCAAAATTTCAGCCCCTGCCATTAAACAGCATCTAACATAGGATTTTTCTTCTTCAGATTTACAGAGAAAATATGAAGTTGCTTGGACTTCCTTATTAATCTGAGGCAAAATGGAGATTACCGCTACATGTTGACTGGTGAACGAAATTTTCTTAAAACAACCTACAGAAGATCTTGACAGTACAAGTCCCACAGAAGCGGATATAAGCCAAGTAATCATCTGTGGTCAAAAGGAGTGTGTGGACATTCTTCTTTCAGTAACAACTGCAAGATAAATAATTCACTGGCTTTTGTGACTCAGAGAGAGCCTAGGAAATATCAAGACCCTTCACTGCATGCACAGTTGAGGATGAATACTTCCAGGGTGTCTAGTCCTTTGTGGGCAAGTTCCTTGGAACAGAAATCTTGTCTTCTTTAAGGTTTCTGAAGCCCCTGTATCCTCTGCAGCAGAAAACAGGTGTGCAGAAAGCAACAGAAAACAGCAATCTGCTGAACATGCCACCCGGGTTTGAAAACAAGACAGACAGCTAAGGGAAAAAAAAAAAAAAAAAAAAAAAAGGAGCAATAAAAATAAAAGTTAAGTCACTTTAAAAATCCTTTAAAAACTCTCCTGGGTATTGCAAATCCCTGTAGGCATGGAGACTACATAGCTGTGGATTTTTCTGTAGAATTCTGCAGACTTCGCAAACACTTTAGGATGCCGCAGGGAGTGGATGCTTCCTAGCTGTCATCACTGGAGTACAGCTAGCCAATTATGGTTTTGTTTTTGTGGCACCTTTAATATATTAAATTCACTTTATCATTTTCCCTTAATTTTTATTAAGCTAATCATAGGCTTGCAGTTGCCAGCCTGATGGACTTGGAGAAGCGGTTGTTAAGTAAAGCAAGCTTGTCCCTCGAGAGATTCTCTGACAGTCAGATAACAATTCTAATAATAACAATTATTAGAGGGGGGGAGGGAGGAAAACAATAACTCGGGCAAGAGAATATAGTCCTCATTATGTTAATTTACTCCAAAGCATTTGTACAGTGTTACTTGGCTCTAAGAAGTGAAAATCAGCTGGTCCTGTTCCTGTAAGGAATGTGCTAACCTCGTGTGCAGTGTTCAGGATTTAATTTAGGGCAGGCAGGGAAACAGGGTAATGCTTTAGTCCTTCATCCCATAAAACCTGCATTCAAACACTTGCTTGCCACAAGTGAAAATTAGGGACATATTTTCCCATCAAGCAGCTCTATTTGGCTATGTACTTAGTATAAAAAACACTGGCAAAGATTATCTGTTATGGCTAGCTGTAACCATTCCAGAGAGGCTCAGGACTAGAAAAGGTATGAGGAAGACAGGGCAAGCTAAAACTGAGATAGTTTGATAAGGAGGTGTGGAAACACTTTAGCAGTAGTGTTTTGCCCTCCGAGTGTTATGGACTGTGTGTATCTCTTATCCCAGCCTCACTAGGGGAGATTCTGCTCTGTCAGTCACCACCAACCTCCAAGTTCCCTGGCTGATTTCTGGATAACTGAGATTTTCTTCTGGCACTGTCTCAGAGGGAACAGAGGAGTGAGAATCCATTGTTGTTTTAAACTTATTTGGAGCACCCACATTTCTCCCCTATATAGGTGCTGATGTGCCACCTGAAGGCTCAACAGTATGACATAAACCATCCCTTGGAGTAAAGAGACTCTCCTCAATGCAGAGAGTTTGCAAACAGAGATTTTTACCAGATATGCAGGTTAAATATAGGAGTTACATGAGGGTCACCCAGAGTGAAGAAATCTCATTGAAAGTTGAGTCCACGCAGGCAGTGAGAGGCAATCGGCTTACTCCAGGGCTGACCTGGTCAGTCAGTGGAATCAGCTGCCCAGGGAGGTGGTGGAGTCACCCTCCCTGAGTGTGTTTAAGAGCAGATTAGATGTGTTGTTGAGGGATCTAGTGTAGGGGAGAACTTGTAGAGTAGGGCTGATGGTTGGACTTGATGATCCCAGGGGTCTCTTCCAACCTAAATGATTCTATGATTCTATGACCTCACCTTCTTCTTCTGATGGTCCCAGCAGATGGATCTTCCAGAATTTCAGGCTTCAAAGTGGAGTCTTCTTTGTATGGGGAGCCAGGGCATGGTGTAGGAGGTGAACATCTACATCTCTGACATGGTTCTGGATCCCATTCCACGCTGCTAGTCTAGTATTTTCCACAAGGGCTGCCCTGGAAGAACCTTTGTCACTACTAACCCTACCCCAGAGTCCTTTAGCTTTTCAGACAGATGCAGATTGCTGGAGGAGCAAGGGCTAAACATTCCATTCAAATTCTAGGCAGCCTTTAAAAAGGAAAAAAAGGATGGTTTCCCTTAATCTCTCTGCCCCCCCTATTTCCAAGCAGGAACTGAGCAGAATCCTAATTCCATTGAAATCAGCAGGAATCAGTTGTGCTCCTGTTGACTGCAATAGGAATATATCCTTGGCACATAATACATACAGTAACATTTTTTCCTATTCCCAGAATCTGGAGACGATGATTAAAAGAATTGAAACATAGCACAATGCAGGGTAAAAGAGAAACCTTAACCAAATTTACTCCACCTAACCAAATAAATCTTTAACTAACTGAAAAAAAAACAACAAATAACTTGAAACCTACGTCTGGTCATTCTCTGTCTGCTAAGGAGATGATGGGAGAAGAAGAATACATTTAACTGCATGAGGCTGTTGAACTTCTTGAAAGCGATGGTGATTTTAAAATGGAGATTGTACAGAGGATGCCTGTGCAGAAATAGTGACTGTGGCCATACCATGTGTGTGTCCAGGCAAATACGCATCTACTTTAAACTGCCTTACTCATATGCCAGACCCCTGTAGCCTAAAATTTAGGGTACATAATATCAATATGGGCACAGTGCTGAGTAAGTGAATAGACATTTGGTTTGCCCTGAGCTCTTGAAAGAGACAGCTCCACTGTACCTGAGCTGGCTGATGAAAAATCAAGGTCTGTGGGTGCTACAATCGTGGTAACTTCGTGCACAACAGCATCCACTCAAAGGGGAAAAGCACGGGAAATGGACCACTATGGACAGGCAGGCACCTGGTGAAGTCCTCCATGGCGGTGCTTCTCGGGTAGCACGGTGGGAGCAGCCCATGCATATCACAAGGCACAGGCTCAACCCCAAAGCTGCCAGCCTTTCAAAGGGTTCAGCCACCCCTGTTTAGGAAAACAGCAATGCAGAAAGCAAAGGCACAGGAACAATCTCATGTGGAAAAAGGCGTTCTTAAATGAGTTTCTCCACCAAAACTTTGATGAAATCTTCAAAATGTTGAAGGAAATGTAAGCATGAGCGAATCTCAGTTCCTAATTTCTTTATAAATTAGTCTATAGTGCACATATACTGCTAGTGTGAGAACATGTGTATGCATGTGCATGTGGACTCATATATAATTAACACTCATAGACTTAAGTAATGATTCCTCAGATAGTTTCAGCTATATTTCCCCACTGAAAATCTTCCATTTGAAAGAAATAATCTTTCCTAGAAACCAAAGCAAAGAATGTTGGGATATCTGATCTCTTTAATGCCATTTCAATTCTTGAACTGGTTTGGGTTTCTTTTTTTTGTGGGCTTTTTTTGTTGGTTTTTTTTTAGTAGAACATTGCCACTGAAGTTATTTTCAGAACATCATATAGATTTTTCATTGAAACATCTGTGTTAACTTTTATCATCCTTGCTCTGCTTTGTAATTTTGGAAACAGATATAAAGAATGAGCAACCCAGAGCACAGTAATATAGTGGGAAGCATCCTTCATAAGTCAATTGAGGAATTTAATAATCTCTTTAGAAATAAGCTCTGCAGCTATGAGAAAAATGTGTGGGTTAAAGGCCTTCCAATTAAGAAAGGTTTCTCTGTGGATTTATAGGCTGGTGGTTAGCTCTTCCTGTTCGTGTTTCCATGGCAACTGTCAGGTAGATTTTCTGCTACTTGCTAGGAAGTTGGAAATGTTGAGTCTGGTTGAGCCTTTCAATTCACTGAAGCTTAAATGAAATTCTTTGCAAGGAACTGGCATTTAGCCTGGGTCATTTATTCATATCTAGAAGAGAAATCAATTATAGTAATCAAATGTGCAAATTTTTTTTTATTGGAATTATTTTGGGTATACAATTTTTTATTATTATTGTGCCACAATCTATTTTTAATGCTAGGGTAGGAAAGGTTTGAAAGGCTGCAGCTGGACTCTTTGCTACCGATGGCTTATGGCTTTAATTACAGCCCAAGACACACACAGGCACGTCTCTTTCTGGTCTGCTTTTACAAGCTATAATCACTCCCGGTGATATTCATGATACGAGCTCGAATCCTGTAGACTCATTAGAGTTGAGACACCTTTATTGTGAGAAACACAGCTTACCACCTTTTCTCTTTTCAATTTTCTTGTCTTGTTGATTTGTTTGAATTGGGCTTGAGGAAAGTAAATATATTGTATTCTGTTATTCAAACTTTCTGAGTACATCATGTTTTAATTCCACATCAGAATCTCTGTGTGTTTGCGCACTTCTTTGTGCTCCTTATATTTTCCATCCCACACTGACTGCTGCTTGACAGCTCCATGCAAGCTTCATTCTTTTAATTCTCTAACATCACATATGTAGGCGTGCACGGTGTGTACCTATACTTTCAGCCTTTCTGTAATGCATAATCTGTACCACCCAACGAGCTGTGTCCTGCAGGCTTTACGTGAATAATACCCTGTAGACTTCATTGACTTTTCTTGCAACAATAAAGCCAGCATGGCTTGGCCCAAAGATCACAGAGTATCCAAACAGAGGCAGGATGGTCCTCTGGATAGAGCAGTAGTCCCAAGTGTGGAAAACCCGAGGGCTTGCTTTCCCACTCGGTCTCTGGCTTTCAGGGAAAGGGAGATTCATTTAGTGGCACATCTTGAACTCTGTCGAAGTCCTCTCATACCGGAGTTAATGGAGCTGTGACAATTTATGCTGGCTAAGAATCTGCTCCATTACCAAGCCTCACTCCAGCTGTATAATAGAAATAATAGCAGTGCCCTACCTCAGAGAGGTGTCATGAGAATAAATAGTTAGACAGGAAAGTGTTATGATACTATGATAATCAAGACCAGAAAAATACCTGCGATAGACAGAAATCAGCATAACTGATCTGACATCTACTTTTATTCTTTCAGTCCTTCTACCACAGAGACACAGTAATAACTTGACAAAGAAAAAAATATGTCTAGTCCCTATTTCTCCTGTTGCTTTGCTTTGCTTGCTTTGCTTTCTTGCCTTTGTTCCTTCTTTCTTAGGATTTCAACTAATTTTCTTTAAAAGCTATTAAGAAACAGCTAACAAATATTTCATTTCCTTTTCACCCTCACCTTGTCCCAGCATATTTAATTGTTCTTCTTTTTTTGCTCTATTCTGCTTATCTTCATTTCCATGGATTAAGCCTAAAAGCTGCACACACAGAAATCCAAACAGACTAAGTTAACTTTAAACACAAAATTACTTCCTCTGGCATTGATAAAGCACCCAGAACCAAGTCTCAGCACTGTAAATTTTAGCAGTCGCTTTCAGGCCACCTCAAAGACAAAGAACTCATTTGGGTCCAAGGAGACACAGCACCTTATGGCCTATCCAAGTTATTAAAGGTATGTTTAGAATGCAGATTTTCTATATACAGCTCAAATGGCTGCGAGAGGTTGTGTAGGAGGGGCAACAGGACTCCTCAGGTTTTATGACTGACCTTTTGTCTTAGGCAGATTTGGCACCACAGTCTAATCTCCTAGGTCTTACTTTTCTATATCACATAAAGTGCCTTGAAGAATAACTCTTTTCAGTTTAGACATCTTCTTTCCCTTTGGGTCTGCCAAAAAGCTGTCCCAAACGCTTTTGAGGTTACATCATTCTGAGCACCAGTCTGAACTGGTGGGTTGGTATCACCAGACACACACCAAGGAGCTGAGTGACTGGATGGAATCACAGATGCATAGATGGGAGGAGGTGCCTCTGTAACATTCACTGCACAGGGAAACAACTCAGTTGCTGAATGGATGTCTGGTTCTTAGAGCCAGGAGAATGTTGTGGTAAACCACTCTGATCTTCAGCACTGATTGGGGATCTATACTTCACCAGGACACGGAGATTAGTCCATAAATCAGATTTTAAACCATCTTAGTCCTTGAGAGGCTAAACTGGTTTGCACCACAGGCAGGTAATAGAAAACCGACCTATTGCCAGTGTCACCAATATGGATCGACAATTCTGCTCTGAGGTCTGTGTTGACTGCCCTTTTTCTCTGGTTTATTAAATTAGTTTTAACCAGCAAAGGAAGGAGGAGCCATGGCCATTCAGTGGACTGCCTCCATGACAGTACAGCTCCACAGGGCCTCCAAGGCTTGAACCCTACTCCTTTCCTGNAATCCAGCTCCTGCTGGTCACCGAGTCCAGCCTGGGACGTTTACTGGTGCTGCTGGTGACGTGATCATCGTCCTGGGAGCCTGATACGGTTTTGTATAGACTGTATACTTTTTTTTTATCCTTTCTTTTATTCTTTTTAATTTTTCTTTTTATTGTTTATTATATTATTGTTATTGATATTTCATTAAAGTAGTTTAGTTTTTATCTAAACTCCTGAATCTCTTAATCCTTTCCTCTCCTCTCTTTTCCTTAGTGGGGGGGGAGGAGGGGTCATCATCTGTCTGATTGGTCAAAACCACGACAAGCATATATACCTGGAATAAACAGGATGCATCTTTCTTCACCACTAAAGAAAATGGTGGTGTGACCATGATTTTGAAAAGCTTTGCAAATGTTCTCCTCTGGTGCTGCACAAACAGAAAACAGGGTCCCTTTATTATGGCTTGGAAAATTTCAATATACTACAGATTACAATTCCAAGAGGCTGAAGGCATGTGTTATAACTTGGGTTTTCCTCTGTACTTCTCTTCTGTGGCTATTCAGATACTGGGTTCAGGCACACACAATAAATGAAGGCAAGTTCCTACTTAACCTCAGCATAGTACAGTGAATGGGCAAGAAGAGGCTGGGGAATAACTGTTCACTCCACAGCGCAGCTGACCCAGTAGTGATAATTGGCAAACTAAGGGTGGTATTGCTGTGCTGGAAACTTCAGTCTACCATGCTTTGGTGCAACTGAGTAAGGAAACAGATGGAATTGGGACTGGGAAGTATAATGTATCCAGGGTGGTTATCTTTATGCAGCATTCTTTGCTGACAGCTGTGTGTAAAGTAATTTTTTTTTAGTCATCCCCATGAATACCTGCTGAATACCTGTCTCTAAAGCAGTACCATGTATGAACTGCAAGTGTCAAGACAGCAAAGGGCTGGAAAGCACCGATGCTTGTTACACAGAACCTGAAGCAGTACATTCCTTCACTGCTGTATATAGCCACATCTGTTTTAAATGTAAAGGCTGCTGTTGCAGGTGACCTTATATACTTTCAAGCATTAGAGTATGTTAGCAAGTGTGTTTTGGAAAGGTTAAAAAAGATGTCATTTCTTTTTTCAGAAGCTATTAGTTGGATACAAGTGGAGTATTTCAGCCACATGGTGTTATTGTAGGAAATACCAGGATCACTTCAGATTCAGTAATGTCTTGCTCTTCCTGGCACTAAAGAATTGTGGCAACTAATTAATGACTATACTTCTCCATCACAATCCCAATATAGATTCATATTTACATATATGCAGGTGCTCACAGGATTATCCATATACAAATACTCTGTGGTTGTTATCAGCAGTTCTGCTGCACTGCAAGAAACAGTTTTACCAAGTCACTCTCTTTCCTTCTAAGCAAAACAGCAGAATGAAGAAATGAAAATGAGCTTTTCTTTAGGTGCAACGCCTGGACTACTTCTTTGAGGAATGCAAAGTGGTAGCAAAACACAGGACTAGTGAGGCAAGAGCATCCATGCTAAATGGCTTGCCAAACTGCTGTGAGGCCGTAAACTGAATATGGGAAGGGATAATGAAAACAGCTTTAATTTACCTGTTAAGGAAATGGGAGACAAACCACATCAAAAGGGTCCACACTGAGTGCCTGTACACAGATTAGAGCAGACAGGACAACAGGCAGGAGGAATCAGGCTGTAGATGAAGCTACAAGCACTGCTGGAGTAGCTGGAACATGGTAGGACTGGAGACCTCCCTGAGTCCCTTCCAACCTGAATGGGTCTGTGATCTGTGACTTGAGTGGAATTGTTTATTTGCAGTTGTGTACAAGGCATTGATCTGTACCAGTTTTCTTGATTCAGCTCACAGACTTTAAATTCTTCGGTTTTAATTGATCAACATTGTCTCTTTCCAGAACAATAACTTTTAATAAAATAAAATTACCTTTCAATTGTTTTCTTGCTTACAGTAGTTTGAATCTGAAATAACTTCATGGAGCCCAATGCAGCAGTCCAAATTTACACTGCTGTCATTGATATGTGGTTTAAGAACTTTACAACACAAAGACTTTTAAAGATGGCTGTGGGGATAGATGAAGTTTTAGATACTAAATATATAGGTATTTCAGAAATCACAGAATTGTAGGGGTTGATAGGGACCTTTGAAGATCATCAGGCCCCTCACTACAAGGACATTGAAGTGCTGGAGCATGTCCAAAGGAGAGCCACTAGGCGGGTGAGGGGTCTAGAGAATAAGTCATATGAGGAGAGGCTGAGGGAACGTTTAGTCTAGAGAAGAGGAGGTTGAGGGGAGACCTCATTGCCTTCTACAACTACCTGAAAGGAGGTTGTAGAGACGTGTGTGTTTACCTCTTATCCCAAGTCAGTAATGACAGGACCAGATAAAATTGTCTGAATTTGCAGCAGCAGAGGTTCAAACTGGATATTAGGAAGAATTACTTTACTGAGAGCGTGGTCAGGCACTGGAATGGCCGGCCCAGGGAGGCTGTGGAGGCACCATCCCTGGAGGTATTTAAGACACATGTAGATGTGGCACTTCAGAGCATGCTTTAGTGCCTGAGATTGTTTGGTGTGGTGGTGGTTGTTATGGTGGGGGTTTTTTGGGTGTGGTGTTTTTGGGGTGTGGTGGTGGTTTGGTTTTGTGTGGTTTTTTTGTTGGTTTTTTTTTTTATGGTTGGACTTGATGATATCAAAGGTCCCTTCCAACCATGCAGATTCCGTGATTCTGTGATCTAGTCCAACCCCCCTGTCAAAGCAGGTTCACCTAGAGTAGGCTGGACAGGAATGCATCAAGGTAGGCTTTGAATATCTCCAGAGAAGGTTATTTAGTACACTAGATACACTTTAGATAGACATCCATATTCTCTATATGGGTATAACCACCTTTCCAACACCAAGAATAGCTCTTGAGTTTTCAAACTTCATTTAAATTAGGCTGAACATTAGGAAAGTATTTTTCACAGAAAGAGTGGACAGGCACTGGTATAGGCTGCCCAGGGAGATGGTTGTGTCCTCACCCCTGTATGTGTCTAAGAGTTGATTAGATGTGGTGTTGGGGATATAGTACAGGGGAGAACTTTGTAGAGCTGGGATGATGGTTGGACTTGATGATCCCAAGGGTCTCTTCCAAACTGAATGATTCTATGATTCTATGATTCCAAATGCTCTGGAGCATTGACACTGATGGGTTCCCTTTTTTTCTAATTTCTGTACACGAGATTAGCCTGCTCCCTTCCCAGCTCTCCTACTTCACATTAGCAGAAACAGGCCAATGTCATGTAATCCCCCATCTGAGAGAGAACAAAAGGGTACAGATCATCCAAGTCTCACAGATGACTGTTCCTTATCTGACACCCTTTGAAATATTAGCAAGCACACATCATTAGGAAGATCTTTATGTTGCATAATTTAAATCAGAGACACAAATTTATTTGAAAATGTTTCAGTCACTACTGATTGTTCCTATTATTTAAAAAAAAAAAAAAAAAAGAGCTAGTCTTAATTGTTGCTATGGTAACTAACACATCTGCCAGGATATGTTGCTGTGGGAAAAGAGTGTGAATTCTGCTAACATTTCCTGTTGTCTTTCCATGGAAAGACTTAGAGCAGGGCTCCATAGTGGCAACTTTACAAACTCGACTAGAAGGCACTGTGAAATTGAAAGGCAAGCAGTGTGAAATGAACGGAAAGAAGCACTCCTGTTTAAATAAACAGCAGAAAGAGCATGATTGGCCAGTAGAACTCATTGCCTTGTTAGAAACAAAGGATTTTTTTGTGGAGTTTTTATGGCAACATTCTCACTTGGTAAGATTTCAAATACCTATATTTTCAGGGCTCAATAGAATTACCCTTTATGGCTCAGGCCAACTCATTAATATGGAAGGAAGGGAGCAAAGGAAGGAGGTCAGGTTCTTTAGAGTTCCCATCATCCAAACATGGCCTTACACAGGATGAGTGAGGAACACTTATTTGGATGTTTGCCCGATCCACATTCTACAACATAAAAAACCCTAGAATATTTCCCAAACTTTACTTCTCATTGCCAATGAGATGACCTGCACCTTCTCCTTCTCACCCTTCCCGCTAACCTTATTTTTGTGTTTCTTTCTGAAAGAATTTGATGCATTGCTCCTCTATTTATAGCTCAAATAATTCAACTGCAAGGTGGGTGGTTTCACTGAAAGATAAACAAACTTTTTACAATTTCGCACTTATATTTAGATGACCTACTCTGCTGACACTGCAGGCTGCAGGGAACTTAAGCCACCCTGGGAAGTTAGCCATTTACTGTACTACAGAGTAAGAGCCCCTGTTGCTTCCTTGGCCAGGAAACAGCTGGTGGGGTGGGTTTTTTTTTTGTTGATTGTTGTGGTTTTT
Source organism: Jacana jacana (assembly GCA_013400555.1). Taxonomy (NCBI): domain Eukaryota; kingdom Metazoa; phylum Chordata; class Aves; order Charadriiformes; family Jacanidae; genus Jacana; species Jacana jacana. The sequence goes on along the minus strand of VZTM01009774.1, from coordinate 1,852 downwards.
TTCTTGCAAAAAATCAATTTCTGTATTGTTTTGTAAAAGGATTAAAATTTAAGATTTTGTTGCTGGTTTAATGTAATATATAAACCACTGTAACTTCCATTGCATCCTCTGTCTGACACATTTATTGATTTCAAATTGTTGGGGGGAAGATTGTTAGCATCTTCTCTCCTTTTAAAACATACTTCTGAATCTAATGGTTTATTCCCTCGTGTTCAGGACTTTTGACCTTTAGCACTGGGATTTCTTGTCTTGCTCTTGTTCTTGTTGATGCTTCTCTTTCCTTGCATTAAAGCATGTTTCTATTCCATTGGAGCTTTTATTTCATACAAGAGAGGTGGTAAGACATATGATTTTGTGCTCCATCTCCTTTCAAACCCTGTGGCCTTCTGGGTGACAAAAAAAAATATTTGTGTAATATTTCAAAGGTAAAATATGCTTTTGTCAAACACCACAGTTGCATTTTCTTTAAAGTCGTCTTTTATGGAAATGGCCTAATATCGATGAAATGTATCCTCTGCATCCCTTGGAGAAACCAAGGAGGAGAGGACATGTCTACATACATATGCAACATTTTTAAGCATCAAGACTGCCTCAGAGGCAGATATGTGCATTATCTCGACTGTTCCTTATTCCCAGAGTGGATTTCCTTCCTTTTTTAGGCCCATGCAAACGAATCACATTTGTCTGAACTGAAGACACGATTGATTCACCCAGCAAAGACTTTTTGCAGCACCTTCCCCCACTTGAGGCTCTTTCATAGTAGGCAAGACTCAAGTTGCTGTATTATCAAGAGAAAAGCATCCTTCCTGCTTTCTCTGACAGAAGGAAAGAAAAAAAACAAAAAAGAAAAAATAATAAAGGATTATATAGCAAGTAAGTTTGGGCAAGTAAGGATCAGACATCTTTAGGGTGGAGAATTATACCTGTTAGTGAGCTCAGTTAGAGCAGTTACATAAACTGCTTCCTCTTCTTCCCAGACTAAATCCACATGGCTAGTCATCTGGTCCTGGAAGAAACTTCTGGCCCTCATCACAGTGTCGTATAGCTACTTGGACTGAGATTTCAAGCCTTCCCATGTCCACGAGTTTTCTGAGACCTGGGCATGTGGCAGGTCTGTGGCCTTAAGACTTATTCTGGATTTGTTTGGGAGGGGTTCAGGATGTTTTTTCTTCTCAGTTCTGAATGCCTGAAATAATGAAAGAGCCATGTAGCAGTGCATCAGAAAGGCATTTCTGTAAAATGACCCAAGGGGTATGTGTTGTATGCCTTGAATATGGCATAAGAGCCATAAGGGAGGTATAAGCCTCTTGAAGCAACGTTAAAGTACTGTGCAGGGAGAGGAAGCAAGATAAGGTATGATTTCATCCATATTTCCTACAGGATATGAACTCTGGAAAGACCTATCATCTGAATTATATCTTGATGTCACCTGGGAAGGAGGTAGCTGGTTCCTTCTGAAGGGGAAACCCAGACGTGACTGAACAGATGTGGAATGATTGGGGGGCCAAGGCCAGACAGCAATGTGAGCATAAATTCGCTCTACCAACCTTTGCATCCTTTTCGCTCTGTGATTGCCTGTTGCACAGTTTGGCAGGAAAAAATTATTTCTTAAAACAAAGGTGAAGAAGAGGCCTGGACTGAACATAGTATTTTTAGTGGATTTTTGGTGGACTTCTTGTTAATAAAAACACAAGTCAGAAAAAAATACTGTGACTTTTGTAACTTTCTTTGACTGTGTGGGAGAACTGCTGAAATCCATCTCTGGACCTAGGTATACTACACCTGAATCAATTTAGCAAAATTGTTCAAAATATGGAAATAGTAAAAGTAATTTTAACCTGATTTTTTTTTT
>VZTM01009772.1:4169-31687 GCA_013400555.1 Jacana jacana | reverse complement strand
GTTAACAATCTGCACAGTGATCACTATAATGAGAGATCAGAAAGAATATCACCAGGAAGGTTAATGAAGTACTGCTGCTGTAGCAAAGCTGCCCTGCAGGTTAACAGCGCTACGCTTAAGAGTTCGTTCAACAATGATGCACCATGATGTCACCACTTGAGAGCTTTTCCACCAGGAATATCCACAAAATTTCTCATTTTCTTTCCATTCTACCTGGAAGAGGAATGCCCCTCTATCAGTGACTCTCCCCACCCTGCTGCGGAAGCCGTGGTTATCCCCTCAAATTTCACCAGAAGAAATCAGAGAAAATTAAAAAGAAAGAAAGATGTCCAGCTTCTTCACTAGCTGTCTCAAATTTCATGAATGCAAGAAGAAAACGGTTAAAGATGCTTTCTTTCTCAGGCAAGAAAAGCAATGCAATCTGATGTAGTTTTTCCTGTGGCATTTGCAGTACAGGACTTGGTCTCTTCTCCTAAATCCTATTAACACTTTCTGCAGAAAAATTATTTCCCTGCATCTACAGTGGTACGAATAAGTCAGCAGAAGTCATAGCATGAGCCTTGTGAAAATAAAGGTCTGAAGACGGTTATAAATGATCCCAGCTAAAGGTACCTCTGCAAATCTGTTAGCAGTTCTGCATTACAGGCATCACTGATGAAAGCTGAGGTTTTGCCAGGTGGCTACAAAAGCTGTAGAGAGCTCAGTCTTCTTCCAAAATCCATCAGTCCTCTCTTTCCAGTGAACCTTTTTGACCTGCTTTTCTTCAGACCAGAGCTTTTCTGCATCCAGAGTCACTTTAGGGATAATCAGAGCTCCCTGGCTGGTCACAGTAGTCTCTCAGTGCAGATTCACAAAGGCAAAATTAAACAGTGTGCATGATATTCCTTGCAGAGCTATACTCCCATGGAGATACATGCTTTATTGAAGACACTCTTTAGTTGGTTGACCCCGAAGAACTGTCCAATGGCCTTCTGAATAGAAAGTTTATTCATTATAGGAAAAAGAGGAAATTTTTAGAGTGGAGGAAGTCATCTCTTTTACAAGACACAGTGCAGCATAAAGGATGAAACCATGATCTGGAAGGACAAAAAAATCACTATTAATAGCATATGTAATTAGGCCAAACACGTCTGGCAAGTGAGCTTACCATTGCATCCAAATTTTTAGGTAGTTATTTTGCTCAGACCTTAGCAACAGCATGTCATAGGCTTTTTACTGAGTTTTGAGCCGCACAAATGTTCTGCTGCAACTGCAGTGCTACTATTATTCAGCCTGTGTGTAATACAGAGCTCAAACCTGCCCCAGAGAAGGGACCAGAATGCAAAATGTTTCCTCTTCACAAGGGCAACCCAACAGGTGTAATGTACATGGAAAGACAGGACAAGATCTTTCAGTCAGCAGCAGCAGCAGCAAGGAAGGCAGAAAAAGTAAGTTTCATTCTCAAGCTAACATGAGGGTTACGGGACTTGACAAGGGCCAATCACACTTCCAATTTTGTGGAGCCAGTTTGTAGAAGCTGTTCTGTTTCCTTCTGTTTGACTACAGTGAGGAGAAAGAAAAAGAGTTGGTAAGAGCTCATCAGCTGAATTCAAAAGCTAAAGTTAGGTCAGATGAAAAGACAAAGACACATGCATTGAGTATTTGATTCACTTACCAATTATTTGGGGTCTAATATGCTCCCTGATACAAAGACAAATTTATGTAGGAAATATTCTGCTCAACAGTTTTCATACAGCAAAAACAAAACATGCAACAGAAAATATAACTAAGAGAGACTTGTCCAGAGCAAAGAAAGAGTAAATGATTTACCTCTATTGCACAAAATGTTAATATGCCTACTTGGAAAAACTCAGCTTCACATTAACATCTAGGCACTATTTATGAAACCTTATGTTACTTCCATGCTGGATTTGGTTCAGCTCATTTTTCAGCAACCCACATCCAAAGAAAAACATTTTGTTTGACTCCAGTTCCCTCCCTTTTTATTGGTGTTTTTTTCCTTTCTTCACTTGCTTTTTTTTGCCCTTTCAGACTCACTGGTATCATCCTGTGCTGAGGAAGCCAGCTTTCAACCTTCTGCCTACGTTATCTTCCATCAGCAATGACTGTTTGTTGCTGCTGGGCTGGCTGTTGTGATTAATCTGTATTCTGGTGTGCTCATCCTCATCCAGCGCACATCCCTCTGCTGCCTGCTGACTTCAGTCTGCGTTTGGCTGCCTCGGGGGGATGGTCCCCAGCATGTGCTCTAATGATTGCTTTTTGCTTCAGCTCTCCCTGTTTCCAATGCCTGTTCACTTACATGTAATTTACCTTATAGTTATTTACCAAAATTGCACCTTAAACTACACGTGCCATTGTCAATCTCCTCACATGCTTCTTGTGTGCTGGATTTGCTTCTTTGCTCTGGTTTTCATTCTTTAGGGGAACATGTACACTCCTTTAACCAATCACATTTCTTCTTTCTCAAAGGCATCATCATTTGCCTGATCCAGTAATAATTTCTCTCTTTCCTTGCTGAATTGGTCTTGATGCGAGATACATATTTGTCTAATTCTTTTCTTTTTGTCTAAAGGAGAAGTTCTGGTTGCCAAGCAATAGTTATTTCAATATTAAAAACTCAGAACAATGCAGATTTACAATTTTAGTCACTGATAGCTAGTGTGTAAGTTAAAAGCAGGAGATTTTAGTTCTGCTAATAAGCAGTGACAGGATGTCCAGCTTTACTGATGTTTTGTTCCTTAAAATATATAATTTAATCCAGGTGCTGCCTGATCAAACCATACTAAAACTCTACTGATGAGAGCAAGTTTAGCTGGTAGAGAAACTGGGACACCATCTCGCCTCTCTAGAAGTGTTCCCTGGAGTGGTTCTTACAGTAATATCTGAAGATATATGTAAGTTCAGTGCTGGAACTAAGTGCTGCTGGAACCAAGCCTCAAACTGCTTTTTGTCTATAAAATGAAAAAATGGCATAACTTGACATTCCTAGTCTGAAATCAGGAGTGAGCAAGCAAGCATTTTAGGTTTTTGAGCCCCAGTACACCATTAGCCAGAAACTCCAAACTGACTAATTGGATTCACTATTACAATTAAATGGGAATAGAAGAAACATAACAGGATCCCTGATTTTAAATAGCTGGTCAGTATTCCCTTTGCTCAGAATTGGTCAGGTCCTACCCTCACCTCTCCCTATGTCTGCTTCTCTAGGCAGGTGAAACATTTATTGAAGAAATCTGGTCATATTTTGACTCTTGTGAGATGTCAGCAGTCTGGACCAGACAGGACAAAATGAATGTCTGCACAACGTAGCTTGGCATTGACCACTCTCAGTATTTTGCGAGCAATTTGGAGTTGAGTTTTAAGCATAAAGAGCCTAGAGCAGCCCAAGCCCAAGAAGACAAGTGCTGCATGTGCTATGCATCCATGGCCCCCAGGGAAGGAGCTCCCCCAGCACTGAGAGAGCAGAAAGAGGGTTCTGGCCACTGGTGGCACCAGAGCACAAAGAGGTTGATCAGGCTGAGGTCACCATCGTTCCTGGCGGAGGGCAGCTCATGCAGGAGGGGCCAGGCCCAGAGCAGACTTCCCCAAGTGCTGGGAAGCTCTTGTGGGGAGGGTGCTCAAGGATCAGACTTCAGACTCTCATGCTGCGGGTGAGTGCCTGTAATAATTCTCTCATCCATCAGAAACCAGATGTTGTATTATTGTATCTTGTCAACACTAAACTGAAGAGAAATGCAGAACAGCTGGGAAAATGGTTGGCAGATTGCAATGCCCATGAGGAATCCTAATTTAAAAGGCCTTTAGTGTCGACACTTTGGTGGCTCCTAGGTGTTTCTGTGTAACTTTCCTCTGAGGTGTCTCTGTGTATATCTCTGCAGCTCAGGAATACTGAGCTTTTTGTCCCACAGTATTTCTGTTTTGTTTTCCTCACCTTATTTTAATTTCAATGCAGATTGTTGTTCCTTACTTACTTATTCATGCGACAGTACTCATTCCCTTCAGTAAATCTTTCTTATGTCACTTGATGAAGAAATGGGCGTAAACACTACCTGTTTGTCATATCTTTTCTGCAGAAATGATCTTGAGAATGAGTAGGAAATACGAACAGAAGAATGTATTGCTATAGAAAATATATCATAATTTCTTGCATTACAGAAACAGAGTGCTTTCTCTGGGGATGAGGGAGGTGCTTCTGAGCTAACCTTCGCCACACCTCTCCTTTTTTTCCAGGCTCAACTTCACTCCCAAATTCTCTGCCTCCTTCCCCCAGGTAGCACAGGGGCATGGAGAATGGGGGTTGTGTTGAGTTTATTACACATTTTCTCTGCTACTTTTTCCTCCTCATGCTTTTGGCCTGTGCCAGCGTGGAGTCTCACCCATAGATACAAGTCCTTCATGAACTCTCTAATATGGTTCCTTCCCACCAGCTGTAGTTCTTCACAAACTGCTCCAGCATGGGTCCCCCTTGTGGTCACAGGTCCTGCCAGAAAATCTGCTCCTGTATGGGCTCCTCTCTGTGGGCCTCAGCCCCTGACAGGTGCCTGCCCCAGAGTGGGTTCACCATGGGGTGCAGCTTTCTTTGAAGCACGTCCACCTCCTCCAGTGGAGTGCTCCACAGAGTGCAGGGTGGATATCTGCTCCACCATGAACCTCCATGGTCTACAGGAGAGAACCTACATTACACCAAGACATGGTGGTCTTCACCATGGGGTGCAGATAAAACTCTGCTCCTGCACCTGGAGAACCTCCTCCTCCTTCTTCAATGACCTTGCAGTCTGCAAGGCTGTCTTGCATATTCTCACTCCTTTCTCACAGTTATTGCACAGTGCTTTTTAACCCTTCTTAAATATGTTAACACAGAGGGGCAGCTGCTGTCACTGATGTTCTCAGCTTTGGTCAGTGGTGGATCCGTCTTGGAGCCTGCTGGAACTGACTCTGTCCAACACAGAGGAAGCTCCTGATGTCTTCTCTCAGAATCTACCTCTCCATCCCTAAAAGCCCTGCCATGCAGATCAAATTCATGATGTTAATAAAAATCTTTTGCAAATGAATTCAGCATAAAACTATAATTTGGTAACTATATTTTCAGATGCCTTATTTTCATCATCCTCTTACTTGTATTTGTGGAACATGAAAGAAGAATAAACATCCAAGAAACCACGCTTTAGTCTGGAGTTCTACAACCCCAGTGGAAGTAGGAGACACTTGTATCTTTACAAAGACTGTTCCTCTGTGAGATTTCAGACACTGAAATACAGTAATTAAGAAAACAATAATGAATCCTTTCTACTGAAAGGAGCTTTTTCTAAAATTTTATGCATAGAAGTGTCTCATTCACTTTCATTTTTCAGTCAATGTCCCTCTGCCTGTTTCCAGCATTTGTCATCTCTCAGAAAAAAAAGAAAATACGTTTAATGCGCATTGCTTAAAAACTCTCTTTTCTGCAGGACTGCTGCAAATTTTATTCACTCTACAAATCTATAGAAACACCTATCTCTTAGGGAGCACCAGAATAATGGTTAATTAGCAGCACAATGGTACAGTTATCATATAATACTGGATTTTGAGCAAAAATAAAGTTTTTTTCTTTTAAGTACATCGGAGTACTTATTCATAAGTAACTCAATTTAAAATGTAAACTCTCTGGAATGCCTGATGTGTTATTTAATCTATTATGACTGCACACTTGGAATCTTTTCTTCTTTTTTTACTTTCATTAAATTAAATTAGAATATTATCTCTGCTGAAAACTTTCTGGCAAGCTCCCAACATCTGCTCTTGCAACCCAGTATTTTGTATGTAAGCATTGTAATTTCCACAAAAGAAATCTGTATATTCATGGGAAATAGCAAAATAATAAGGAAAAAAAAAAAACAAACCACAAAATGTTGGTCTATAACTGGCTGAATTTTATCATCTAATCATTGTTGTCTTAGAAAACACTGTTTTTGAATGCTAAAACAAGAGGAGGACATGTTGCTTTTGACTGAATTTCAACGCTAAGAAAATATTTAAAGATTTTGTAGTATTTCTTTATTTTTTATTTAGTATTTTCTATATTTTATTTAGTACTTTCTTTATTTCTTTGACTTTAACTGGACACTACCTTATGATGATTTTTCTGACAACAATGATGAAGTATTATGTATTGTATGACTTTTGGAACAGGAGCTGTTAGAAAATACTTTGATTTTTTTCTTAATTAGATTTTGGATTAACTCAACAGAAGTCCTTTCGAAAAGCTCTGAAAGCTGTGTTTAATTATTTTTATTTTAATTTAATCCACTTAATTTAATGCTATTTAGTTTCATTCAAAGCCATTAAATTTAATTCAATGCCAGTCTAGCTCAGAATGACACAAAGCATCTTCTGCAGAATGGAAGAGATTATCTTGGATCCATTTTGTTCCTGGGGTGCAGTTGCTATCTCTCACTACTCTGCTTCACAAGCCTCCTACTCAGAACTCACAACATTGTCAGTATTATCCACGTGAATTATCAAATTTTCTTCACAGAACTAGGGCCATCTGCAATCCTTACCCCACTGCACAGGAAGAGATTTCAGTCTAGCCCAGTGTCACTGGGTCAGGAAAAGCAATCAGGGTGTGGAAATCACAGTATGTAGAATATTATAAATGTATATATAATTGGAAAATGAAGAATTGCAATGGTATCCACCTCCTGGGTAAAATCTGTTTAGTTAGCAATCAGCACTGGCACTGGGCACGCGTGGGAGAGATCTCACCTGAGTGGTGATGTGAAAGTAAGGGGGAGCATTCATAGAATCATAGAATGGTTTAGGTTGAAAGGGACCTTAAAGATCACCTAGTTCCAACCCTCCTGCCATGGGTAGGGACACCTCCCGCTAGAGCAGGTTGCTCAAAGCCCCATCCAGTCTTGTCTTGAGCACCTCCAGGGAAGGCACATCCACAACTTCTCTGGGCAACCTGTTCCAGTGTCTTACCACCCTCACAGGAAGGAATTGTTTCCTAATATCTGTCTAATCTAAATCTCCTGGTTTTTAGTTTAAAAACATTATCCCTCATCCTATTGTTCTACTCCCTGATAAAGAGCCCACTCCCCCCCCCAACTTTTCTATAGGCCCTTTTTAGGAACTGGAAGGATGCCATAAGGTCTCCTCGGAGCCTTCTCTTCTCCAGGCTGAGCAGCCCCAACTCTCAGCCCATCTTCATAGGAGAAGTGCTGCAGCCCTCTGGTAATTTCCACAGCCTTTTTCTGGACCCATTCCAACAGGTCCATGTCCTTCTTATGTTGGGGACTCCAAAGCTGGACATAGTTACATGAGGTATGCAGATCAGCTGCTGCACTTTGCCCCTCACTCTAGCACTGCACTTTGTTCCCCAGGCTGAGGTGTCCCTGAACAACCCCTAAGCACCAAGGTCTCACTCATGGTCCATTCCCACAGATGGTGCCCAACCCATCTTAGACTCCTGACTTACTCTGGGTCAGCCCTGCCAAGATATGGCCATCCCACCTCCCAGAAATCATAGAATCATAGTATCATTCAGGTTGGAAAAGACCCTTGGGTTGGACTCATGGAGTCCAACCATCAGTCCTACTCTACAAAGTTCTCCACTACACCATATCCCTCAACACCACATCTAAACGACTCTAAAACATATTCAGGGATGGTGACTCCACCACTTCCTTGGGCAGCCAATTCCAGTGCCTGACCACTCTCTCTGTGAAAAATTCTTTCCTAATGTTCAGCCTACCCTGCTGCAGCTTGCAGCCATTCCCTCTTGTTCTATCACTACTGACCTATGAGAAGAGATCAGTCACATGCTCTGCTACAATTAATGATCTTTATGAGAAAGAAGTGTGTTTTATAACCGGAAACATAGAGTGAAGTAAATACAGTAAGATGCACCAATTCCACTCATCCTGAAAACAACAGTGTCAGTAGGATAGCATCTGGACCATCTAGAGAAGAAATTCAATGTGGCAAATATAAGCCACTGGAATTTAAGAGTGTATTGCCTCCCAAAGAAAGCAGAGCCAGAAGAAACACTTCCATCATTCTCTAGCAATTTTATTAGTCTTGTTTACAAGACTAATCTGAATACAGTTTACCAGGTCACACCAACTGTTTAGCAACACAGAATCATACAATGGTTTGGACTGGAGGGGACCGTTAGAGATCATCTAATCCAATTCCTCTGCCATAAGCAGGGCCACATTCCACTAGATCAGTTACATCCTGTCCAACCTGACCTTGAACCCTGGGGATTGAACATCCACACCTTCTTTGAACAACCTATTCCAGTATCTCATCACAATCATAATGAAAAATTGCTTCCCTGGGCCCAGTTTAACTCTACACTCTTTCAGTTCAGAACTGTTGCTCCTTGTCCTGTCACTACAGGCCCTGGTAAAAACCCTAATGGCCTTACTCTTTTGACGGTTTTGGTTTTGTTATGTTTTGGGTTTTTTTTTCTTTTTTTTTTCTTTCTCTGTTGTTTTCCTTGCCTTTGCTTGAAGGACTTCCCGGATGAGACTGCATTCAGTCTTTCTACCCAAATCTCGTTGCAGCTATACACTCATAATTTCAGAGGGGTCAGTAGCACTGTTTCATATTTTTTCCAGTCCATAAAATTCATTAACAGCGACCTTTCTAATTAGATTTCATGCATATTTATTTTTGTTCATAATGACTTTCTTTCTTTCCTTCCTGTTGTACTTATCTGCTTCCCTTACCCAAGTAAGCTAATATCATGGTCACTTAGTAAAGTGATGAAATATTTGAAATTTGTATTCAGTACACTTTTTTCTTTCTTCGTGCTTCTTGCTGAATTGTTTATTGTTTATGTTGAATTCAGAGATAGAAAGGTTGCATGAAAAGGAGAAAAAGAAAACAAAACCTCTAGGTACCTGGAGAAAATTCTTATCAGTGTTGCAGGTATTCAGAAATTGAAAAAAAAGAACCCAAATCTAATTCTCAGTACAGTGTCTATGACCAACTGGCAACTCTAATGCCCAAGACTTAGTGAAATGAGCAAATGTGAGCTAGAAGTTGATAGCGCAGAATATAACTATCTTACTGTAAAATTATAAAAAGCTGCTGACACTTCATTACAAACTTTCATGTCTTCTTTTAAAATAAAAATCTTGCTCACACTAACACTTTTAAATTTTTTCTCAATGTTTTCTACCCAGCCAGTGTCAACCACATCCCCACCATGCTATAACATCTAATTGACCGCAACAATCAAAGATAAAGAGTGGATGAGCTTGTTCATAAAACTCAGCCTTCTGAAAGAATGATTTCTGTTAAAGACTTCATCAGCTCTTTCTGATGAAATCTTTTTTCTTCATTAATTCTCAGTTCTCATAAATACTACACAAACTCATCCTTAATGCAGGTCTTTCTGCTGACTGTCAGTTGTTGTCATGGTGAATGTGTTTCTTTATATTGTGCTTCCTTGAGTTAATTCTGAATTCTGCCTACCCATCTTCTCTCCTTTTCTCTTACTTTTTAGATTCCTCAGTCATAACTATGATGTTACAACGCAATGCTCCTGGCAACTGGCTCCTTTTTACTGAATTTCAGATGTCTTGTCAAAGATCAGTTCTAAATCTTTTGCTTCACCTTTATTGCCTCAGATTCAAAGGACAAGTGTACTCTTATCAGCCTTGCAAAACTGTAAAATCAGATCTTCAAGATCAGATACATTACAAACCACCCTGTATTTTCAACCTTCTTTTTGTAGCCTCTCAATCACATATTCCACATTTTGAGTTTAGAAAAGAGTTCACAGATTTTGATAGTGCAGCTTCAAAGTTGGGCTCTTCTCTCTGGTTTGAACTATAGTTAATAAAAGCAGCATATTCTCAACTGACTCTTTGTTGTGATCTGGAAAAATACAGATGGAAATGGTATTTGAAATTCCTTCCAATGCTTCTGTGGAGTTTCAGCCAAGACACGCTGCTCTGTCTAGTGCTGTTTAGCCTGTACAGGGCATTAGAATCTTTCACCTTTAACTTTTTACCATATAATGGTCAGAAATCACTAAGGCACCATCTGATGGACATAAATTTTCATTTGTTTTTAACCCAACTGGTTCGCTTCAGCTGCATACTGAGTTCCTCCTTACTTCCTGGGAAATCAAAATAAAATGCTCAACAAAGGCTGCCAAAGGGCAGAGGTTTCCAGAGGGAAAGAGTGAGTGGGGCAACTTTCACTGAGTTAATTTGGATACANCACTTTCTTTAGAAACATGGAATTAGAAAAACAATAACAAATATAAAACCTGCCTTTTCTAGTAAATCAAACACCACAACAAAAACAGTCTCTTGGTTTTCTTTAGTTTGCTTCTATTTTTGCCTGCAGGAATTGCTTCAGCTCACAATTCAGTTGGGCCAGGTGGGAAGTAAAAATAGTACACAGATATGTTTCTGTACCTGCATGCTTGGTTTTGTATCTGGTAATTGGTGCAAAAGAGAATGACTACTACAAAATCTGATTCAAAAGCATAGATAGGTAGATAGACAGATAAATAGGTGGATAGACAGATACATAGATGGCAGATAGATATAAAAGCTTTCTACGTCTCAAAAACTGTTACAGTCTTGTACAGTAGAAACTGAAATAAAATAAATACATATATTAGTTGTATAGATTATCAAGATGGAGATCCATGGGTTTGGTTATATCTAAAAGGAAGCAATATAAGAGTCTTTCAATAACATCTCAATTGCAGATTATCATGAAACAAAATGAACAGTTTTCAGGAAATAAACAGTATATCAGGAAAGTAGTAAAGTAGTGATTAGACTTTGGGCAAACGAACAATTGGGCTACTGTGTAGATGCACTGCAGGAAAACTCATAGATTCCTGTCCATATCCCCAAAATTCATTATTCTGATGCCACTGAATTCAATGGAGTTCAATGGAACTCTGTGTAGGGAGAACCTGTCATTAAGTAGTAACGCAGCACGTGACTCAGAATTATTTCTGATTTTCAGCTATCTGTTTTTCTAATGGATTTTCTTTAACTGACCTAAGAATCCTTTTTCAAATAATTTTTGCACTTCTCAAACTGTGCCAATAATCATTAAGATTTTGTTCTCCTGAAAAGTGTAAATTAAAGAAATAAAAATAAGTAAAATACTTCAGCTAACTTAGCATTTAAACTAAAACATAACCCAACATAAATATGTGCAGGGTATCAAAAATATTCCTCAGCATTGACCTTTGTCCTTCCTAAGAGCATTCTAAGACACCACAGCTTTGATCTGGTGAATGTCGTACGGAACTAACAGTGCTTACTGAAGTCATGACAAATTAGTTCCCTGTTTGGGGATCTGGAATTGATTTTCTTCTTCCTGATCTGTTAAAAAAAGATTCATCACTTCAGAGAGCAGCAATAGTAGCAGTAAAGTTAATAGTATGTGACAGAGAGGGTGTACTGAAGCGATGATTTAGCAAGTTCAGACTATAAAATGGACTATTGGAATCAAAAAGAGCTCAAATGCAGTTTGGATTTCATGTCTGTGCGGGAGCATACAAGGAATGGAAAAAATTCCTTGCTTAAAATAAGTGGGAGGGAAATGTGTCCTCAGCTACACTCTTTTCCTCATTGCTAAAGGCTGGAGGGATCATTATGGGCTGGAGAAAGTGTGGTGTTGGCCAGCTCTCTGTTGACACTTCTTACACTGGGCAGAGAGAGCACAAAAGGACTCTCCAAGAGGCCATCCTCTGTGGACAGTGAGCACTTGGAGTACTTGAGCACATACTCCCATCTGCACAGAAATATTATCCAAGATGCAAATAACTGCAAAGATTCTGTGAATTAGGTACTGCAAACACAGGCAGAACTTTTGTAGCTGTCTTGCCACTTTCATGGGCATTGACATTGCAATAATTAAAACTGAAAGAGAAAAAATTTGCATCTGCCCCTTTGATGCCTGTATATGATGCCAGAGTCTCTGGTCCCACTAACAAGACACTGTCAGTTCCCCTTCAAGCCTTGTAATATCTGTACCTTAATACAAATGGACTTGCTGCTGCTGGCAATCCCTATGTTGGAAGCGGTTAATACAAAAGTATTGAGATACCAGAATAGTCTTGCCCTACCAGAATAGTATGAAACAGTCTAACCTTCAGGCTTTCATATTATAAGTATATATATTTTTTGTCAGAAATTGCTGGAAGACCAATTTTAAACCTCGGATTTTATTCTTTAGTGACTTAAGGGAAGGAAAGCAAGTTGGATAATATTGGGGAGAAAATACCTGTAAGCGATACCAAACAAAAAGGTCTGAGCCAGCTGTTTCTAGGTTTGTCAGATTAGTTTTCTTTACTCCCTAGAAGCAAACTGTAATCCAGTATGTTGCACTGCAGAATATCTGCAGGGTGTTCCCTGGGAAAATTGCTGACAATTAGTTCACCTGAAATAAAAAGTTAAAAGGGATGTTTTTCTCTGTTACCAGTTTTACTTGCTGGTACAACTCTTTTTTGTGTGTAAGTGATGCAGAGCATTACAGAAAAAAAATCCAAAGAAATACACGTGTCTTAGTTCTTTCCTCTGATGCTGTTCTAGCGTTGCTTAGTGAAATATTACCATGTTCTTTGTCAATTAGTAAATGACTCCTTATTTTCTTTGTCACATGCAATTTCACATGTAACACAGCTCTCTCAGCAGACATTTGATCTTACATAGGAATGTCTGAAAAACAGACACAGGACCATTGCTTCCAGCCGTGGATGTTCTTCATGGTACAAACACAAGGAAGTCAGTGAAATCAAATGTCAATCTGCCAATGCATTTAGTTGCATAAAAATGCTACATAAGCTGCAATTTACAGCAAGGAAATCAATGGAGAGTGCATTCAAATGTTTACATGCTAAAATAATATGCAGAATTGTGGTTGTATTTATTAGGGAGAGACACGGACTTCAGCATGCGTGCTTAACAACTCCATGAGCACAAAAGAAAGATCTACTAGTCACATTCAATGAACAGCCACTTCATATTCCTCACTCCCAGCTAGGACAATATGCTCATAGACAGATGGACAACCAGCCAGCCAAAAAAAAATTGATTGGAAGGAAGAGAGAGGCTTACAAAGTAATAGTTACTGGGTTGGTGACAAGTATGGTACTGCAGGGATCTATCCTGGGATGTTTCCTCTTTAACTTGTTCATTAATGGCATGGGCAAAGTGAAGGAGAGGCATTGTGAGGTTTGTAGATGATGCTAAATTGGAGGACCAGTATATCCATGCAAAAGCAGAACTGCTTTTCGCAAAGATACCTGGTAGGACAATAAGAAAGAGTGGCATCTAGTGAAATTAGAGACATTTGGGGCAGAGATAAGGAAAAGCTTTTCCCCACAATGACAGGGGTGGTGGAATGAGGGCCCACAGAAGTTTTGCCACCTTGGAGGATTGCAAGACTCAACTGCCTAAATCCCCAAGAAACCTGGTCTGACCCCATGTATTACTGCTTTGAGCAGGAGGCTGAGGATGAGACCTCCTGAAGTTCCTTCTAACCTGGATTATTCTTCAGTTCTATGAATATCTGTAACTGCACACAGCTTTAACTAGTATATAACAGCCTGCTGCACCTAATTTTTCACAAGTCTGTCAGACTGTGGGTAACAGTTTCTATCTTGTCTGTGAAGCATTCATTTAGTTTATTTATAAGTGAGTTGTGGTCCATCTCCTAGGATCTGCTCACCAGCAGCACATGGCTGGTGAGCAGTGCCTTGGTGAGATTCACAGCAATGCTGGCTGGCGAGCTGTTCACATTACTTGCTCCAGGAAAAATTACTGTAATGATCAACGCTCAATATTTAATGATTTCCCCAATTTGTGATGGTGCAGCCACAAACATCTTGGGTGCACATGTAGGAATTCATGAGCATTCAGATTCAGTGAATTGGTTGCATCTACCTCTCATTTCAACTAATGGTTTAACAAGTTGCCCTTCATAAGTCACAAAAGGACTTAGAAGCTCCAGTCTCATTTCCTTAGAATGATAATTTTTATTTTATTTTGTTTTTCCTTTTTTCCCATGTCAACTTTCAGCAGTTCTCTAAGTTTTCTATAATCAACTTGCTCATTGTATGGTCATTCTGTATGTCTCTTGCTCTCTTTAATGTATCTATAAGCATTAGATTGTGCACTTCACTTTCAGAACTTATCAGTCCTCGAGTTATCTAAGAAAAGAACTCAGAGTTTAATTTTTCTTCTAGATGTTTGTTCACTTTCAGTCCATATCTTTGTTGTCATAAGAACAGGTATCAACGTTTGGGTAATATTTGAGTAATAGAGTTTTTATGGCGGAACTGATGAATCTTTTCATGTCTTTGAGACATGGAATTATGTGGGAGAGCTGGGCTGGGTGAGGAATGGTTTAGAATATCACACGTTACCTTGCATCTTACTGTTTTCTATGACAAACCATAGCTGATCAGTGGGCATATGACAGGAATAATTCTTGTAGAAAGTTACCACCAGCTGTGCAAGCATGCAAGCATATTTATGACTACTTGGCTGGTCTGTAGGATCTGCAGTTTTAGAAATCTATAAATATACATTTTGTTGTTTATGTACACAATTTATGGAAGCTTTTGTCAACTCATTTTTAACTTTGACAAGTTATATTGTCTTGATTTAGGCTGTGCACGTCTGCGGGGATCCACAGTAGGAGACAATAAATTAGCCAAGAGTTTTTTGCTAAAAGGCTCTCAAAATTTACAGTGATCACAGCAGCTTAAACACATAAAGACTGACCAAGGTTTATTAGGCGATTCCTTAAGGCAGTTAATTGCCTACTAATACAGTGCAAGAGAAACTGTCAGCTGGAGGGTTGAAATTACTTGACCCATTGCTAGTGGGAAAAGAATAATTGAGATCACTCAGTCTGTGCTATTGTGTGGTGGCATGCTGTGGACCAGTATACATTACAGGTGATGCCATCTCCTTATTTAGCATCACAATAGGCTGCTGCTTCATAACCATTAGTGTACTTGTCTTGGCAACACCCTCTGTCATAAGGCCATGATGATATCCCCAGGTTACAAACAGCCTCAGGGACAATGAGGCCTTCTGAACCACAGGTCTGGCACCTGAGCACAGGTCACCCACAGATTTCACTGTCTGCATGTGCATGGTGGGATCACAAGCCTGCCCATCATGTGCTCAATCCCCTTTCTTAGTGGGCTGGGGAGTAGATGGGATGGGAAAGTTTATGGGTCAAAAGAAAGGCAGGAAGACTGCAAAACCAACTAAACACAAGGAAAAACAATTAAATTTATTGCAGTGAAACAAGGTTTTGACAGTGAGAAACAAAAACAAACATTACAACAGGTTTTCTAACCTCTTCCACAAGAGGACATTTTGGTTTATGATTTTTTTTTATCATATGCAAAGTATTTCTGAATTCTTCTGTATCCTCCAGGAAGGTATCCACTATAGAGTGAAAAATATAAGGGGATTATGGTTTTTATTCTCCTATGACAAATATTTGCACTAAACTGTAGCTTAAACTTAATAAGGGAGAGGATTGGTTTTCTTTAGTCACCCAAAGTGGAATAAATAGAGTGGAAATATCCAGATACTAAGCTGTAGGAACAAAAGGTCTTTGCATTTACACTTTACACAAGTATTAGTCTGTGTGCAATAAAGTGCCTTGGTCTTAATGATTCAGCTCTTAGGTAAAACCAAAATGATTGAGTATGTGAAACCATCTGGTGACAGAAATAAAAAATAAGTCTGGGCTGGAGCAGGCGGCCTGTGTGTCAATTCCTTAAAACCTGAGGCAAACTTAGCCCTCAGGCAAACTTAGCTTAAGGGCAAGCCATACATCTGTGTGCCCTTCACCTGGGTGGGTGTCTCAGAAGCAGTGTGGCTCAAAGTGAATGGGAGCTTGTACTCTGCAAACACTGAAAGGACACCAGATAAATTAACTGGTTTATGACAAATACGAGGCTCCTGCTGTTACTGTAATGTAAGTAGTTGCAGCTTAGATGTGCAATAGTCACGTTCCTCATGAGCAATGAAGCTATTACTAAGCCATGAATGTGACCACTCCTGTCATTACAGTTACATTTCAATAGTCTTCTCTGCATGCATTGCTTGGCTTGGTTTTTTTTTTTTTCCAGCTCAAGACTCCCACAGAAATCTGAAATGCCCTGTACGGTGAGAGCAGATCAACTCTCTGAACATTTTAGTCCCTGTGATCAGGACTGGGCGTTATTTGGGTTCCCTCATCTCCTCACATTTTCTCTCTGAGCTCCTTTGTGGGTATGCAGATGAGTTTATAACATGGAATCTAACATGCTTTCATGAGCCCTGAGTTCAGAATGATATGAAGACTTATAAAAAATGGCATTGTTTAAAAGAGGGGGAAAATAGCTTGATTTTTTTCCTGTTATGAGTGCAAAAGAGTTTACAGTGCTCACAGAGAATTTTAAATGAAAGTAAAAAGTTATACTAAGCACAGATCATTGGTAGATTTACCTTTTTAATCTGCAGCTTAAAGACTGCTGCAGGAGAGATTTTGTATTGTAACTTTCCCCAGATGCGGGGCCGGGGGAAAAGACAACCAAAAGAAAACTCAGAGAACATAGAGAAGACCAGAAAGAAGAAAAGAAGACTTTGATATATACTTTAGAAAGAAAGATACTAATTTTGAAAAGAAAGAACTCAAAATCAGGAAAAAAAGTGCAAGGAAATGTCATCAATTAGCTTGATTAAATTGTTGTGTAAGGCAATATGCTAAGAGCTATTATTCAACACATATGAGTTTTATAAAATTTAAATTGTTAACACTTATTTACATGAACTGAATATATATTCACAGATACTTTGTAAATTTTAAAATCTTGACTTTTCCCATAAATACCATCTCAATAGCTAGCTATCTGTCCTCTTTTTTCTTTTTTTTTTTTTTGTGTTTTTTTGTTTGTTTGTGGGTTTTTTTGTTTGGTTTTTTGTTTTGTAAAATAGGGATGAGAGCATCAAATTCAGGAATAAGAAAATTTGAATAGCATTATGGAAAACAGCAAAACTGCTGAGGTTTACAGAAGTGCAGAAAACAGTAAAAGTCTTTTCCATTAACTTCAGCAGGTTTTGGATTAGATTCACAGGAAATTATTGCAATGTGTTTAGAACAAAAGTGGGAAGACAGATAGAAACAGGTATTTCTAGTCAACTTCTATGAAGAGAAACGAACAAAAAAAAAAGGAAACAAGACACTCTGAAGCTGAGAATTAAGATTAGATAATAATTGGTGAGTTAATATCACCTTCTTCAGAGAATATGAGTAAATTTTATTCATAACATGAAGTCTCTGCTCATGAGCTGTGCTATGCTGCAAGAAAAAAGCTTTACTGTAGAGCTTTGTAAGAAGCAATAAGATTATAGGGTGTCATTGTGATTTATACAGGATTTATGATCTCAGGCCACTCGTGACTGCATCACAAAAAAGACCTTCATCAAAAGTACAGCTCTGGCTGGGACTTTGTCCAAATACAGACTAAATAATCCTCTCTCCATAGCCTCATTCCCAGTCAATACTTTGAATTCCCAGAAGAGCTGAAAAAGAAGTAGTTATATTTTTCACAAAATGGTTTGCTACCTGTCACCTTCCCCAGAATTGCAAGCAGCTTATTGGTTTGAAACAATAAAATTTTTCAGGTAATTCTATGTGTATCAATTTGTACCTGGGAGACAACATGGTCTCCTTGGTGACCAGGATGAATACTCTACCCTCATCTTCCTAATTGTAACACCTTCTTGGACCGTGCCAACGTCTCTCAGTATCCTGGGGATACACAGCAAAACGCTTTAAAAGTCCAGACTGCAGAGGTGTGTTGCCAATACTTCAGCCCACACCAGGCTAGAACACAGAGAAATGGGAAAGAGGTTTGAAAACCAAACCACTGCAGGAAAAGGAAAGATGACAGTGTCAGAAAATCTCAAATTGAGATTGATAGCAGAGAAAAAGAAAGAATACCTTTTCTGTTGAGGTAATAAAACACAGGAGACACAAAATAGGAGGAAGAATTACTGCAGATAGTATCTGAGGCAAAATTTGTTTCCTCAAGGTTTTGAAAAACCTGGATCAACAGATATATCTTCCAACATATGAACTAGAAAAATTATGGATTTAGTTACTTATACATTTTATTATTATTATTATTATTTATATTATTTAGAGATGTGGGGTTTAAAATCTGAATTTCCAAACAGGCAGATGAATTCTAGGAACATGATGGGTTATTTTTCTCCTTTTGTAAGCGCTAAACCCAGGTTTGTGGGTTTTCAAAGGTTTAGCAACAGAGCTTAACAAAACAACCCAAAAAAACACAACCCATGCCAATAAAGAGCCTTCTCTATTTGCCCATGCAGGACCAAATAATATTACACTAGTAAATATTTTCAGGTTGCTGGGATTGGTAACTGATGATCTGAAGCCTGGAATAAGCCTCTGAACCCGTTTCACATCTTTCACGTTTCATAGCTCGTGGCTGTATTGGTTTTCTGATAAAGCTAAGATGTATTAACATGTGGCCTGCTGTAGGTTTTTGAATGACATTTTTTCAGCTTTCATCCAAAGAAAAGTTCTCCAGCCCAGGATGTGAGATATGATAACAGCGTTACCTCACCCATCATTTGACTGGCCGAAGAGGGGCAGGATGCCAGCCAGGCCGCTGATGTGACATTCATGAAGGAGTCCCTGTACTGGCTCAACAGCGGGAAACAGGCAAGGCAGCTTTTCCTAATCTTGTGAGTTTTACAGCTTGGAGTGGGAACAAGTTCAGAAAGCCAAAACAGTTTTTATAAGGCTTGTGCAAGAGGCTGTGTCTGATTCAACATTATCGAGGGAGTTGTTTTTCTGAAATATGGACTGACTGCAGCCAACATTACCTCATCACTTTCTGCTCCACGTGGGTAGACAGTTTAAACCCAAAGTCCTGAATGTGTGTTGTCACCTGTCTTATCTAAGGCCATATCATGACAGTAATGAACACATGAAACTAGGTGAAATAAGGCACATCTCCCCAAACCTGAAAGGCTCTTCTTAAACACCTAAGTACAAAACCCAAACAGGTACCTAATTCAAAGAAGGGTGATGTCCTTCAATGAGTTTACCATTACAAATCTCTAAGTCCTGATATTACTTCATAATGCCATGGATCCTCCATCTCACGGTCACTACACCATACTCAGAAATTAAAAATAGAGTGGCTCGCATACAATTTATGTGTCCAGGACAGATAGTATTAGAAAAGAGTTTACAACTTGTATTATTCTGGGGTTTGGACAAAATGATCATAATATAAATTTCTGGGCTCAGATTTGCTAGATCAGAGACAAGAATCACCCATATGAGGTCATTTAAATGCAGATGTCTAGATGTTGCAACACACAGCTCTTCAGCTGCAGGTCACTGACTTTTTTTTTTTCGGGATATCCTCATAGTGGACATAAATGAACACCTTGTTGCTACCATTGTCTTTCTGCCTTGTACCTGGGGTGGCCATGGTAAACCTCTTTGTGAGGAAGGTGAATTAATAAAATTATCATCAACCAGACATAGGTCCATGCATCTGGTGTAGTGTTTGTACTGCCCACGCATTTTAGCTACGTTCTTGAAGACACATTTCGCTTTTGGAGGAGTCTCTCAGGCCTTAATTGTAATTAACGCTGACATGTATTCTAAGGCAGAGAGAGAGGGAAGGAATGGGAGGATTTGTTTGTCACCTGAGCATTTAGAAAGCACATGGAAGAGAAATCTCTAAAAGGAAAATGCTGCAAGCTCCTGTCCCACCAGAACCATACCATGTTACTTCATGTTGCAAGTAGAACAGCAACTAGCAAGCACAGCTTCGTAGATAAAGTGTGCTTAGAAGAAAAACTGCCAGTGTTTACCAGACAGTTGTAAATGTAATCTCATTAACAAAGCATGGAAACCCACCCTGCAGGATGCCACTTAGAGTCGTAGCAATCAGCTTAGCCCTGAGAAGTTCTGGCTACACAGGGTACAGAAACATCAGGATGTGACAGCAGCCACAACAGTAGTAAATACAGTGGAGGAAAATGAGGGAAGAGTGTGGCCAAATTCCAGGAGCTTGGGAGAGAGCATGTCTTTAAAACTTGAGGCAAATCAGAAGTGCATACCTGAACTGGTGATAAATTTAGAGACTGATGGTCCTACACCGTGTCTAAGGCTGCTGCCACACAGCAAATGTTCTGCTTTGCCAGCCTGCCTGCCAAGCGTGCCATGCGTGTCCTCCTGAGGCAGATGTCACTGCCAATGCAGTGATGTTTCTGGCTCCCATTCACACAAGTCTCTGTAACACAGTAGAGCAAGCAGGGGACGTGTTCACATTGATCTGTGATACTCTGGGAGATGAGGCTACTTAAGGATGATGCTGGGTCCCTGCCAGTGTTCCACGTACCCAGACCTCACGTGGTACCTCTCACAATATGCGTGTTCCAATGTGCACTTGGTGTCACTATGTCACAGGCATGACATTTGAGTGGCAAAAAGGTCATGTCTTCTCCTCGGCTATGAAAACACCAAGAAGCAGAAGCACAATGGCTCATTCAGTGAAATATGTAAGGAGCTTTCGACTCATTTAACTGACTTTCAGCTTTTTTAAAGGTAAGCCACTTCTGAGTAACACTGTGCTCTCAAACTCATAACTGGAGACCTGAAAATTAGCTACTGGGTGAATTACTGAATGGGTGGAAGGATGGATGGATGTATGGACAGATGGGTGGGAGGTTGAATGGATAGAACGTTTCCTCCATCCTTAACAGCATTTTTCCAGCACACTTGAGTCCTATAAAAGCATAATACATCATCTAAAGAGACCTCTGCCAAAACACAGAGGGAAAGAAAAAGTGTAAGAGGCATTATTCTGTATTTTAAAAGAAAGGGTTTGTTATTTGTTGCCATTTACTGGCACACCTCCACTGATTTCTTTATATCAGCTAAAAATCTAGTTCTAAAATGGAAAAGACTAGTAAGATATTTAAAACAAACAAGCCTGTGTAAGTAGAAGCCAGTATGTATTCAGAGGCACACAAAGAACAACTGATATGGCCTGAAAGCTGTTGCCAGACTTTCCAACTTTACAGAAGCCAAGACATAAAGCCCTCAGGTAATTATTCTGTTTATAGATGGAGCAGTCACGGTGTTGTGCTGGAAACTAATCTTCATTTCATTCTGTATTCAGTGTTTGAATTAAGACAGTTCTAACTCCTGAACCAGCTTATATACAATCTAACCTGTTCAAGGTTTTCCACTTTTCAGATCTAAGAATTGATATGTAGGAGTATAAAGATTTGGCACTTTAATCATCTCCATGCAGGACATTTTTTGTGGACAAGATGATGTATGGTTTGTTTTTTTTTCTCTGGAAAAGGAGTGGAAGTTGAATGAGCACTAAGTTACAAAGACAAGGGAGGTTGGAAGGAGCTTTGCAGACTTGGGAAGGAAGAAGCAGGGACACATTTGTACAGCCACACTGTGAGGAAACAAAATGTGAACCTCCAACCTTGATGCCCATTACAGGTGAAGCTGCTTGATTTAGAAAAACCTGCCAGCAAAGAAAATGGTATATATATCCTGACTTAAGGGACAGCCTGTCCCTGACAGGACTAGCTGTCTGATGCAGGTACATTTGTCATGGTCAGGGTTACAGCAGTTGCATGGTAGGAATGGTCATGGTGACATTTTGGATCTGCTTGAAATCAGTGGCCAAAACGTTACAAGACTCAAAAGGGTTAATGCTCACCTTCAGCTTATAAATCACCTATAAATAATTTATAAAATACAACTCTTGCAAAATCCTCAAATTTTTGGACTGCCTCTAGTGTTTTGACTGCAATGTGTAAGTGACATTAATAAAAGTGCCCTGGAATCCAGCTGATGGAAGGGATATAAATACATCATAGTGTTACTGCCAACAAAGGAAATGTAGACTTTCCACCAGATCTGATTGTCCTGCTCCAAAATAAACAAAGCAGAACCACATTGTCATCATATTTTTTTTCCTGAAATGTAGAAATCACAACGAATCGGCTGTTTGGTTTCTACAGAACGCACTCAGAATTCTAAATGTTCATTAGCTTTAAATCAATAGTGTTTAGCATTTTGATCAATATTTCAAACAGTTTTGTTGAAATAATGGCCCCTTCTACTGCATTCATTAGTATCAGACATTTGGCTCCTTAAGATTTGTTTCTGTTGGTGCTTTTGCTTCAGTTATGTGGATTTTCTGCAATTGCACCTGTGTTGTTTTACTGTAATTTAATTAACTATTATCCCTTATAAATTTGTTCAGTTTATTTATCAACCCTGTGATCAGAAAAAATAATGGATAAATATTCACTTACAACTAAGACAGTAGAAACAGAAAACCTTTTTTAACCATGCTTCTCAATAAATGGCTTTGTAAGGGGATAAAGCAGTGCAGCAAGTAAAATTTAAAGGGTGAAATACGAGCTGGACTGCACATCCTATCTATTTTACTGTAAACATCTTGTCATGTGCAGCCCCTACACTCAAATAATATCAGTGCAGCTCGCAAGGTCAGCCCCGGAGAAGTTGAAGGTCTACAGAAATTTGCGAATTGTGAGTTAACATTTGATAATTACATGTTCTCTACATATCTTTTCCACAATAACCTTTTTTTTTTTTTTCTCCCCACTTAGAGAATCAATGGCCATGTTTGAAAGATTAATAAAATGTCCAGAAAAATACAGTTCATTAAAATTTAGAAAGCAACTATTTTCTTCTGCACAAGTGCACTTTTCACTAATAGTAAAACTAGATAGATGTACTTATACATATATATATATATATATGCTCTTGCATTTTACTAGATAAAGACTGAAAAAAATCCATCTCACTGCTTAACCTCAAGAAATCATGATGAAATGAAAACAGCTCACAGTTAACACTGCCAAAATTGGATTGAAAATGGATTTCAATTCATGGCAGGACATTGCCATGTCTTTTCTGGAGCAGAACTGGAGTGGGAAGGAGCATCTTACCAGTGGGTTTTACAGATATTTCTGACTGCAAGGCTGGAGCATGTTGGGAATCCCAAGGCTGAGAAGACAGTAAAGAACTTTCCATAACAAAAAGTTCCATATTTTTAAGCAACTAAAAATTATTTCTTATAATGAAAACTAATGTAAATTTAATAACCAGTAGAGCCGTTAGCTACACAGTAATCCTACTGGAGTCCTAACCCAGAGCAGAAGTACACAAGGGCCCTGAACAGAGCAGAATTCAAAGTTGTAATGTTTTAATCAAAAAGAGAGTAAAGAAAATAAGACATGTTTTCTGAAGTTTTTTATAAGCATGACAAGGGTCATTTATTATTTCCTTTCTATTTTTCAGTAGTCAAAGCTGCTCATTTCCCACTTGAATTTCCTCTTGAGTTTCAGCAAGTCATTGTCAAACATTCTCTGTGCATGCCATTCAGATTTGTTCACAGCTACAATCCATGCTCTGCCTAAAATAATTTATTCTTCTGAATCATATGGACATGAGCTCAGCAACCACTGCTGCAGCTCCGTATGTGGAGAGGAAAGATTTATGATTCCCACTTAGTTGCTACAATGGTAAGCCCTGAAAAGCAGCAAAACCTCATCATGTTCATCCCACCTGATGAATCATAGACACCGTTTGAGCGTGTCACTCATTACTGTGTCCCATGACACAGAAACTGGGCAGAGGGACCGACCCTGCACTTAAACATGCCCAGCAGTTTGCAGAAAATATCACACCAATGGAGGCAGACTGAGGCTTAGACATGAAGGGAAGTATCTAACCTCCTCTCCCACATCCTCAGAGTTGAGGTGGGAGACTCCGAGAGTCAGTTCGGTTAAAAACGATACAGCATCAAACAGCCACCTTGAGTAGAGAGGTTGGAAATGCTCTCAGACAAAATCTTTAAGGAAAGTGCTTTGTGAAGTCTGACCTTTTGATTCATTTAGGAGAAAGGCCAAAAATGTCAAAAGAAAAATATAAAAAATCAGTCTAAGCTTTTATAGAGTTTTTCAGATTTCCAAGTGATACCACTGTTTTATTTTAACAATATGCTTTTTTTTTTTTTTTTTTTTTTTTTTCTTTTTTTTTTCACCCTCTTGTATTTTCCTTTAGTTAGTTCAAAGGGTTTTTTCCCCAAAAAAGATTTGGCCAAATATTTGGAAGTTTACATTCCAACATTTCCACCCTTTGCCCACATGACAGGGATGGAACTTTTCCCCAGGAGATTTCAGGAGTCAAGTGTCACCCCCTCAGGTTCTAACTTTATGAGGAGAAGCGTCCATTGATATTTTTTGTTGTGGCTTGTGGAAGGCCACCACAGGATCACACACAAGCTCTCAATTTACCTTGGGCTGTGGGAAAACAAGGTTTTTCTGTCTGAACCATGCTTATAACGCCACAACTCGGTGAACACTTCTCAGCAGCGCCCATCAGCACTGCAAGCGAAAGAAGTCATACTGTCTTCTCCCTATGCACTGCTCTCATCTTGCTGCTGACACAGCAGCAGTTTTCTCTCCAGTTCTTAGGAGCAGATGCTGAAAAAGAAGTGGGAGTACTCCTGCATTTGACTGGGAGGCTTGCCTGCTGCTGAGCTCCCCCCAAGGAAGCCTGTGACAATAGGTCATGACAAAAAGGGGACCTGATCTTGAGGTCCACATATTCCTCTCCAATCTTCATAACCAGACTGCATGGCTGTGTGATTTGTCTGTAAATACTGCTTCTGTGTGCCCATTTGAAAACACAATACCTCCATACTTCTCAGAAGTAAAGTCTGGTCTCACAAGTGTGTTCCTGTGTCAGTTTGCCCCACAGAAGTTGGTTTGCCACCCACACTCCCTTTTTATGGAACTCATGCGTATCTCTGCTTGAAAAACTGGCCTTTCTCAGCACCCTCCAGGAGACCCTACTTCAATAAATGACAGGAATGCCATGAATGACAATGATTTATGGCTGCCTTTTAGCTTTTTACTTACATTAATCTTGCAAAGTTGCACACAGCTGAAACAAAACACATAAACTCCTGTGTATTCTGCCACCTTCTCAAGATAATTTTTCTTCTTGTTTCTTATCAGGGACACCTTCACAGACAAAGGGTACTCCAGATGCCAATGAGATCACCATCTGACGTGCAAAATTTGTCTCTAGTAGCAAGAGGCAGACAACTCCTGGGTCAGCCTTAAGAGAGAGAGTCTTGGGAGCTGAACGAAGGACCGACAAAAAAGTAGACAACTTTTTTCCACTTGTAAAAGAGTATATTTCACATGATGCTTGGAAAATAATGTGCTAAAGTGGGAAAGGTAAAATGTGTGTCTGACACTTAAGTATTGTGCCTAAGGAATGCTGGGAAATAAATAAGCCTTGCCCTGTTATATGAGTTTGCTGATACAAATATGCCTTTGCATCAGTTCTTGTGTTAGATGATCTGTCCCCTTTCTATGGCAAGAATTTAATGTACTATTGTAAAATGGGTGCGGTAAACTATGTCACATAAGTGTTATGGTGGAATAAGGGTAGTTACATAAATTAATCCTTTCCAAGGAACATAGGAAGCATGTGCTTAATTCTTGCTTCTCAGACCATGGTGAACAGGGACAGGTGAGTCTAGATCTTCGTATCTTCTTACTTGCCTTAGGACACTGGAGCATGTTGAAGATCAGACCAAATTCCAGTGAAATTAATAGAGATGCTTCAGCAGCTTCAGCAGGCTTTAGAGCAAATCTTATGTGATATTTTTCTGTTTTTCTGCAACTTTGTCAATAACTGTCATGGTCAAGAGAAAATGGAGGTAAAGAGAATTTACCATCCTCTGATCTGGGTAATACACATTCTGCCAGACTCCCACCACCAGTCCAGGAAGACCAGCAGCATGTCGGTCATGCTATAATATCACTGGCACCTGCAGAGTGGTTTTAGTGCAACAGGCATGCAGTTCTTCCTGCCAGCTGTTCTGCATTCTGCTGTGAGCTGCTGTGGTCAACAGACCTGGTCGTGAGTGCTTGGCATTCAGGCATATAACTGAACTCTGTTACTGTGGAGACAAGGGTTGCGCATGGCCAGAAGCATAAATCCCAATGTAGTTTCTACTGGCACAAAAGAACCCCAGCACTCATTTAGCTGGTAAGGGTGGGCAACAGAAAGGAGAAAAGTTCACCTTTCATATTTCTCTGGAATAGACCCAACCTNGTGAGAGAACCTTAGGCATAAAGAAAATAGGAAGTTAGCCTAAAGCTCTCATTCACTGCTTATGTTTGCCAAGAATCCATTACTATGTAAGGCATTGATAAATGCTCCTGTCTTTTCCCTTTGTTTTAGGAAAGATAACCCACCAAGTGCTCTCTATGGCCAAAAAAGAATGGAGTTTTATTATGCTTTCGCCTAAACAGCAGCATGGACTAAGAAGCGAAGTAAGCTTAACACACAAAAAAACCTCAAACCCCACAATGAAGGGAGGTTACTCTGAAAACATTATTTGCAAGCAAATCGTTCTTTCACTCTGCTCCTGCTTGTGGGTAAATATTTTCTCTCAGGATTTTTAAGGGCAAAGTCACACCTTTTTGGTTTCTGCGTGGAAACAGAAAATAGGAAGGTAAGCTTATGTGAAGAAAAAGTGCTGACTTATGGGGTATCTTCCTGACTCCTCCAAGGACATGAGAAATCTGGCATCCACCCTGAAATCCACCCTCAAGAATTAGTTCATGTGAATGAAATAAAGCAATTTCTCATTTATAATAAAAAATACTCCAAGAAGATCTTTAGTTCAAAGCTTATCCTGCAAAAATAGCTAAATTCTACCAAAACTTGTAGCTATTTATTACAGGAAAGATTTGAGATATGGGAAACAGTTGTTGGAGGTATCCCATACGTGAGTGATGATTTTTAATAGAAATGTTTTATTTTATCATGCTATGAATTTCTGTGATAAGTACTTTCTTTTGTCTTTTTACTAAAGATCCAATATCCCTCTCACTCTCTGTGGACTAAAAAAATAGTCAAACCCCAAAACCAATCAACCAAAAAAAAAACATATTCACACGTTTTCATCCTTTCTGCATTTTTGTTCCTATTGTTTGTGACTTCTTTTTTACTGTTGCTACTTTTAAAATTAACTTTTTTCTTCTTCTTAGAATAAAAATTACACTTCCCTGAATGCTTTAATCATATCTCAGTTCGGTCGTACATGAGCTTTTGCAATTGCACTTGTGCTGTTAATGAAAAAGGGCAGATAAAACATCCTCACAGAGCAGGTAAGAATTTCCCCAATGTGAGGGTGTGACTGAACCAGAAGCATACCTAGAACATGCTGATGTCTGAAATAGCTGTAACTGAAATCAGACTCCTATATCCTCCCAAGTCATGAAACATTAGGAAGTCTCATGGATTCATTGTGTCTATAACCAATGTTTTCTTTGCAAAATGAAAAAACCCAACCAGATACAAGAAAAAATATTTCAAGTCATAAAACTAATTTAAAAAAA